>JAAAKQ030189908.1:0-29728 GCA_010016005.3 Zanna intricata | reverse complement strand
TAAAAGAAAACGAAATAAATAGATTATGAGTAGACGAAAAGGTAGTTAAATTGATCTATATATATATATATATATATTAAGATGAATTTACGATTAAATTTAATCCTCTACTACCAAACTAAACTCTATAATATATGCTTAGTTCATTAAACGGGGATGAGTAAGTGAAACTTGAAGGAGGGGGGTCGTAATCGACTTGTTTGCTCTCCGCTTACTCGCTTCCTCATTCCGTATAAATATTTGCCAATCCCATTGAGTACTATTCTCGATAAAGTTCAATTCTACAGAAAATTCTTTGATTGATCTATCTACCATTCCCGTTTTTTTCGAACCTAAGTCAGTTTGAGTGTGTGTGTTGTTACTTAACTATTGAATAAATGCGAACACAAACTATTATCGTATAAGTAACTTGTTCAGTAGTGTATTCAAAGATTAATGTTCAATCAATTCTGACATAAACGGAAACTTACATTAAAAAATATAATAATTTTATTCTGAACAGACTAAACTTTTCAGTTTCTTATTTCGTTAATATTATATTGAAATCTTTTGACAAAAATATCGAATGGAGCCCATTTCCATCGTAAAAAAGGTTAATAAATATTAACAAACAACAGGTAATTGATAAATGTTGAGCTTATTTACTAGTTTTCTTTTTCTAATTTTGGTTTAAAAAGGTATATAGATACGGCAAATTGTTTTTGGAATATATATGTTACTTTAACTTACAAATTTAATAACCAATTACACTTCGTTGTTGCTAGACTGCTACGAAAAGTTAATCAATATGTTAAATACCTATCACGTAATCTTCGTATTTGTTCTTCAATGCTACTGATCTGGGTAAATCTGTATATATGAATAATTAACATAAAGGTCGCGATCATGGTGGTGGAACTGATTTTTAGATACCAAGTAGAAAAGAAGCTAAGAGGAATTAACAAAAAAAAAAAGAAAGTAATATAAATTTTTTTTTTAAATTTATGGTTTCATGTAGTTTAATTTTGTGTATTTCTCGTGGATCTGAAAGGGGGAATTTTTAGAATTATTATTTTTACTTTTTTAATTGCAATGGTTATTAGTCTAACATAACGTTAAAAAACAACCTTCACGAATGAACTTATAGCTATAAAGAAACTTTACGCAAGTAAAGTCAATAAGGTAAAATATGTAAAATTAGCTATAAAACAAATGATTTTGTTTTATATACATCTCAGCGAACAGTATGTTATAAACATTTAAAATAACATAACACATAAAATTATTAAATAAATATTATTTATTTAAGTGTAAAGCATTTAAACATTTCAAACAACTTAAAAGATTAAAAAGTTGAAGATGAATATAGATTCAATTCAAATTATCCGATAATTTGAATTGATAATTTTTATCAATGGATCAAAAATTTATCGATTTATAAGGTAGCAAAATATTTTTGACAGCAGCAATATCTATGATCATTCATTTTATACAACCGATCACATAATTTTACTTTCCCGCGTAGCGCTATAACAGAACTATAGCTGTAGAAGAGAAATTATGGTATAATCGTTTCAATCTGGGCGTGCGGTCTTCACCGGATCTTTACGTTTTGACACCTAAGGAACCCAAAAAAGCGGTTGGAAATTTGTTGGATGTTTGTATGTACGTTTGTGTGTTTATAGACCGATTTTGAACAAATTTGGTCAGATTACGTCTAGTAATGACATTGATGTCATAAAATTTTCAACATAAAAGATCAAAGGGTGAGCCTGTAAGGATGGTCACCCTTAGTACCTCTAAATTTACCCTAATTAAGGTCTTATTTTTCTTAGGCACATTTTTTAACAATTAAAAAATAATATTTTCCAAAAATTGTTTTGTAAAATTGCACCCTCATCCTAAAAAAAAGCTCTAAATAAACTAGTGGCTAAGTGACATTGTGCCTCATTAGTACCCCTTTCAAGGGGTACCCCTTGAAAGGGGTACTAATGAGGCACAAGGAGCACTAGTATAAGACTGACGTACAGCTTTGTTGTCGTCTGATTAACGTCAGAAGTGAGCGGTAGAATTAAATAAATGAATAATATTTGAAGTATAAAAAGTAACCTGTTTCGTTGTGTTTCGAACTCGCTCCCAGTTTAATTTGGTAACTGTTATAATTTTAATTTGGTAACCGACGAATTTTGTAAACATACAAATTAAAAAAAATTAAATTAGGGAGTTTCTCTGGAGGCTAATATGGGACAAACAATACAGTCAAGGAATTCTGTTGACTACTGTTAAAACCTATTTTATGTTTTTTTTATATAAAAATTTTGGTTTTTATTTATTATAAAAGCCATTTAATTAAACATTAATTAAATATCATATGATATTTAAATAAAATAAATATTTTAAATTAAGTTGTATGTGTAAGCCGCGTGCCGGGAAATTCCAACAACTGTGTTATAATCTGTTTTTAGTATCATGATCAAACCAGAAAAATAAAATAAGTAGCCCCAATATGATATTTTTGTTTCAAATCTTTATTGATAATCGGTTATATATTTTTTTTGAAACTTAAGTAAATTGTGTCATATATCTTCACATTAAAAACGAACCCATTGAGTTCTCAAAACTTAAATACTAGTGCTGCGAACGTCTGTGAGTAGAACGTAAAAATAGAAGTATAATAGAAAATAAATAACAGCAACAAGAATCACAAATATGTCAGGTTGATGAAAGACTCAGAAAAGAAAAAAAAGAAAAAATAACCTCCTGTCTATTAGCCATGTACATTTCGTTGAACTTCATCTTACGTTTCTTTCTCTTGACCCTCCATGAATCTTCCACGTCTACAAAACGTAGAACCTGGTAAAGATCCAGGAACCTTATACTTTCAGCCTGCCGTATTGAAATGCCATCAAACTAGACTTGTGGGCAGTTCTCTCCTTATTGTTAACGTCACACTACTCGACTTAGCATTTACCCTTATCTTCCATATAACCAGCCACCTGCTAATTAAATTTAATCGTATTGCAGATTAGTTGAGGCCACAGTTATCGCGAAAAGAAGAGTAAATGATTCTATTCTCAACAGGAAGGTCGGGAGAGAAGGTATAGTATAAGACAGGTCACAAAACTGAGAACCCCTGTCTTAGTACTGAAGAATAGAAATAAATTTATACTGCATGAAACCTGAAACTACATGACTTAATACTGCAAACGTATTTTAATACTGCTATAAATAATAATCTGTCAATAAGGTATTTTATATATGTTACATAAAACTTTCAACAATGTAGAAATAATAAATTTATATCAAAAAATGATACAATTTAGATTTTACTTTATTCCGTTAACAAAGGTTGCGTAAAGGAAAAGTATAAATTATTTAATGTTAATTACGATAATTAATACTTTATTTATTGATATTGTTATGGTAACTTACATAGAAAAAAATTATTTGTGCACTAAGTCAATTTTCTTTAAGAAACAATTACAAGAACAATAAAGAAGTTTAAAATCCACTTCCTTCGATATTTACTGATATAATATTCCTTTTAAATTTAGAATAAAAAAATATAATCTAAAATTTTAATGTCTCAGGGAATCTTAGTGACTGACTACCAAAAATGTGAAAGGCTAACATTAATTAAAGAAGAAAAACAGCTTGACATTAATGGTTATAGTTTGATAAACTGTCTAAGTTAATATGTAAGCTGGCAAAACCGGTACCTCTTAATAATACCACATATTGCAAGATTATTAAGAAGAAACTAAGGTGTTTCCGTACGAAATAAGTTGCGTAACTTAAATTGATATAGTTACATTATAATAAAACTACTGTGTTCCATTATATTGAAAAGAAAATAAAGTAATATAAATTAGACAATACAAAGTTTTTCTGTTCCTGTGTCGCTCGAAAAACTGCTTCCTTATATGGTAAAGAACTGAACTTAGTCAGCTGTAACACGCTAGTTGTTAGCTATTAGAGAAACAATAAATAGTATTATAACTTATAAATTTCAGACGATTTATAACTATGTAGAAACAGATTAACCGTACAAAGTAGTCTTAACTTGCAATATTATTTGAACATCAGCATGTTAATTTTTAAGGAATACCAACTATGAATATCCTTAAAATATGTCTGAAAAGAATAATCAGAAGAGCGTTGTGCTATAACGGGTAGTTATATTTGTTAAGGTTTTTATTTTTTTTAACGTGGAGGCAAGTTTAAATAGTACTTACTTATTTATATTTTTGAATAATAAATAAGTGCATGTATTTAAAATCTTCATCGTTAGTAAGATAATAAAATACTTTTATTGAGCGAGGATAATGATCTGAAAAATGTTTAAATGTAATGTACAGCGTTTCATCATACTTAAAAAAAAAATATATGTATATTTTTTATTGTTTCAAACATTATTTACAATCGTTTACATTTATATAAACCTTTAGTAAATTGGAACACATATAAGAAATGTCACATAATAAGAAACCCTCAACGAAACTGCTGAAAAATAATACACCAGTATTATAAAACCTTCTATGAAAAGTACATGAAATTAGCAATTAAGAATGTCACTTTACACCATTAGAACAATAGAAAGCAAAATTAGATATAATTAGGAAAAAAATGATGAAGCAATGTAAAGAAACAAGAAAAGTATACGTAACAAAGTTTATATTAAATCAAACACGTAATGCACAATACTCACAACCTATAGAAATAGGTATATTGTCTTACTATAGAAATACTAAGGCACTAAACAGACATTTAGGTTTAGAATTTGCAGTCAGTTCAACCTTCTAACGTCATCCCTATTGTCTATTAGGTTCACTACCAAGTGATTTATGTGGTAATTAAGTCGAAGTTCGTACTTTGAACTGAAACTAGTATTTCTTCCCGTACGGACCGTAATCCTAAATAATCTTGTAACTCATTGTTTCTTGAAAACTAAGGCGTCTCTGTTATACATATCGTTAGCTTATTATGAAACCGCTGCAAGACCAATATTACGAGTATTTCTACTGGAGGTACTATCCATAAATCCAGTATGTCCAAATAGGAGACAGTTACTCTTTATAGAGAGTCAAGAGAAGATTTCGACCATATCTAGCATTACATCTTCCACTAAAAACTTCTAATTTGTTTTCTGCTAAGATTGACAAGGAGAAGGCTGGAATACTTGCCATTATTTAAGCGATACCTTTCAACCACTTGTAATATGAGGAAGAAATCGTTAATTTCTTAGCCCAATTGCCATGGGCTCCTATTAAGCCTTAATAGAAAACCCATTGATTTTTAAATTTATTCGAGCAATCAAGAAGAGAAAAAGCTCACAGAAGAGGCCTGGCTTTGATTTAACAGATTTCTACCGGTAGGCTAATATAATCATAAAGGTCTAAGTTGCCAATGAAGTATGCATATTTCTGAAACGTATAGGAAACTAAAACATTTTGTTGTTTATATATCAATTATATGATCGTAACGTGTAATTTGAATTAATTTAAAAGGCACTTCGCTTACTCAGATTTGGATGGAGTTAAGTAAAAACGAAATTAATATTTATATGAGTAATAGTAATAGTATAATAATCAATTTAAAACAAAAACAAAATAGTGATTATTATATTTTGACAGATTAAAGGAAATTTTGAGAACTCGGAGTTTATTCATTCGGAGTTTATGTGCTCATTCATGCTTGAGTTATTCATCAAATATTATTCGTCTGGTCAAGTACGCCTAAATTAAGCAAGACAATACTTGTATTTGTTTATTTTGGAAATACATGAACGAACACTTGTTCGTACTTCAGTGTGGACTTATATAGCTGCTTAATTCATTGTAAAATAGGCGAATTTTTTAATACCACATTCTGCAGTTTTATAAAAAAAAGAAGTTAAATATTAGTGTTTCTATTGGGTTCAGTCTTCTGTTTTCCAATAAAATTCAACTCAAAATAATCTGATCTTGCGAAAAAGAAATCCTATTGTATTCTTCAATCGTCAAACTGAAGAAACTGTATATATTATAATCAATATCTTCTCTATTAGATCTATTATTATTTTTTGTTATTATTATTCAGGACATAGATAACGATAATTAATTTTTTAAAGAATTTTCGTATATATTTGTATTATAATTTTTTTTAATTACCAGAAAAACTTTTAACACAGTTCAGGAATACATTAGACATCTCAGTGATATAAATATAACGAAAATTAAGCAATAAATAAATTATTTTTTATTAACATAATAAATAAAATATGAGTGCTTTTAGGTTCCACTGAATATACCTTAATACTATAATAAAAAATAAATTATATCAAATTACAACATTTAATTTTTGAATACAAAAAATAAAATATATATTTGATGATTTTATTTTACTGAATATGTTTATCTTAGTTTTTCTTTTTATATTCGCATCAACAATTTTAGTGATTAACGGCTAATCAGTGTAATGTAACTGTACCGGTAAATGTGTAGTCTTGAACAAACTCAGGTGTACTACTCCTGAGACGTATCTTAACTGCCAAAGACCATCGGTCAAACAGCAAAGCCAAACAGCAAAGACCATCGGTGCTCCGTGGTCGCTGAGCGGTGTGGCATGTCCTAGGAAGACTGTCATCCAGGTCGGTCTGTCTAAAGTTGAGAAAATAATGAGGGAACGACAGAGTCATCTTGATCGCCGAGTTTGCTGACGGACAAACTGTCGAAGGCCCGCGAGGAGAAGTTGTTAAGTAAGAGTGGTTTCAATAGTCGGGTGTATTGTTGTACGTAACAGGTAGCTGAGAAGAGGCGGAATGTATGCGGGTCAGGAGGCAACTGCCAGGTGTATTGTTGAAGAGGTGATACAGGCAAGATGGGCGTTACGACAGAGCAGAAAGAAATATAAATATGAAACACTAGATACCAAACGGAAGTAATGGGGCAAGTTGTGTGAGCACCTGAATAGTGATATATTGGGGGACGCCTTCAGGATTGTCTCTCTGTTACCTCAGCTTGGGCAGAGGGTAGGAATGTGAAGGTTACTATGCAGCTTGGCTCTTGTCCAGTGGCTCTTGTCCTGGCATCTATTCTGCAGAATGTGGCAGATGACATGACAGATCCTTCAGACTGCAGTATCCTGAAAGGGATTCACCGATTCTCATCGGTTCACCTACCGGATTCACAGATAATCTCTCCCTAGTCGTTACCCAGAAGACGGAAGATGAGATTATGGTCAGAGTTTATGTGGTATACGGCTTGTGTACGACTAGGCTACGAGAAAAGAAGCTTTACTTAGCAGTGGAGAAGACGAAATTAATTGCAATGGCAGGACGTCGTCAATTGAGACCGATAATGCACGCGGCAGGAGATACTGAATCTTGGTCGACAGTAGGAGGTCATTCTCACCTCACGTGATCTAGGCTGTCAACAAAGCGAGAAGGATGGTGGCAGCGGTCAGCAGGCTGATGGGTAGGACCAGTGGATCGAGCTCAGAGACGGTTATTAGTATTTGGGACGAGGTCAGTAGTGTTATACGCGGTGCCAGCCTGGAAGAGGGCACTGCAGAAGAAGATAAGGAGACGAAGGCTGATCAGACTGCAACAGCCGCTTGCCATTGGTGAGTTTAAGTTTTATCGGATAGTCACGCAGTGGCGGCGCTAGTGATAGCGGCCTTGCCACCATTCGACCTAGTGGCAGAAGATATCACCAGGAGAGCAGGTGGCGTGCCAAGGGGCCAGGCAAAACAGATGTTATTGGAAAGCTGGCAGGCGAGATTGGATAGGTCACAAACAGGTGGGTAGGTGGTCCTGGAGGGTAATCCCGGAATTGAAGCCACGGCTGACAAGAAGACTTGGAGAATTGTCTTTTGAATTGGCACAATTATTGTCCAGCCATTGCTGATTCAATAAGTATCTCATTGAGAGGAAGCGGAAGAGGTCGGATCGGTGATTCTACTGCGACAGCAGTGACTCGGCGGAACACATCATCTTCCACTGCACCAAGTGGCCTGAGGATAGAACAGAGGTCCTTCTCTCCGCCGCTAGCCAAGGTCCCTTTCCGGGGGGGACCCTGGCTGCCCGGGTGTTGCTGCTGGCAACGTCGTAGCTGGGCCGAGTATGGCCACTCGGGTGGTTAGAGGCAGTGGAAACCTCCAAAGGACAGAGTTTTGTTGGAAAAGCAGGTCTGGCCATGGGATCGACGGGTTGAGTACAGGGGAAAAATCACCAAAGAACACCAGTTTCCAGGATGTAGTATTCAAATCCCAATAAGTAATAAAGTAATAAGTAAATATAGTAAGTACCTTTATTAGGATTTCATCCTGATCACTTCGACTTCGAAACATCTGATTTACGACGAGTTTATCACTATACTAACCCGGTATGTTAGTTTTATATTTTATTAATATCGCTTTAATTAAATACAAATAAATTTGTTACTTAATACGAGTTTAATTTTTACAGAATAACATAGAAATAACAAATAATGAAATTTATTATTTTTTTCTTAATTTATAAATAAATTATCCCAGTTCAGTAATTAATGGTATCCTGTAATAAAAAAATTACTAATCAGAAATATTAAAACTGTAATGATTATAGCAGTTATTATAGCTCTTTATCAGCTACATGATCACCTTCATTACTGAATTATTAATGTGAGATCAGTAACAGTATTCTGTTACTGTAATAACTTAAAACCTGACGTAGGTTGTTCACTTAGGTTAACTTTGTTCATGTCTATTCACAATTCATCACTTGTTCGTATTCTACTTGACCTTTTAAAATTTAAAATGGATGCGCTGACGCGATAAGACACTTATATTTTAATCAATAAACGCTACTTATTTTACGTTCATATCATTCCAGATAAATTATTAAAAATAAACAATCATTGCCAAGATAAAGTAATTACTGTAGGCTTGAAATATCTACTGTGCATGAAATAAATATTTGTTTGGTTGAGTGATGTAAGTTTGAATTATTTTAAGTACGCATAACAGATTGAGGGAAAACTCAATTTAATTTTTAATATTATATTTCAGACATTTTCAACAAATTTTATCTTGTTACGAAAGCATTAATCACGTCATTGAAGTATTCTGCAACTAGATTGATACATACGAAACTGGTTACAAAGTTAATTACTTTTTTTACATACTGCAAAGTTTAAAAGAAGATTTGTGTGCAACACTGAAAGGAAAAAAGCATCACGATATCATTTCAATAAATGTAAACGTTTAAAATCATATAAAACTAGCAAAATTGTAGGATGTACTGTAAAATATAGTTGATAGTTAATTTAGAATACCATAATAAATAAAACCTAATGTTTTCCATATTTTGCCGATTAACGTTAAAAACAATAATTAATTTATTACTTTTATCTATATAAAAATATTTGATCTTTTTAAAAACCAGTTTTAAAAATCATTTGCCGGAATAAACAAGCATATAAGTTAGCCAATAAAAAATGGGTCCTCCAGTACACTTACCTAAAAAGAGGGGGATTGATAACCAATCGGCTATCTACAACCACTACTATTCTTATACATTGTGATGCTCATGTATATGGCGGATAAAAATTACAGGTTTTAGAGATTAGCTGGCCCCCGTGGCACGAGTGGTATTGTCTCAACCTTTCATCCGGAGGTTCCGGGTTCGAATCCCGGTCAGGCATGGCATTTCATCCATTCTAACGTTCTCTCGCGAGCCGGTAGTATCCACTTTCAGATTTCATTCTACTTAAGCCTGCCTATACCAAAACAAATTATTTTTACCATAGATCAGTAATATTATTATTTATAGCAAAGGGGTTATAATTGTTTTAGCAAACGGAAAATTAATATAATTAAATCTGTTCTTAATATTTACAGGTTTCATTTATTTATTTTTTCCTTACATCTAATAAGTTTTAAATATTAATCAAATCAAAATATATTTCAATAAAAAAAAAAAATAATTACAATAAAATTATATTTATGAGTATATGCATTAAAGATGCATAAACTCATCAAGACAATTTATTCAGCCTTGAAGGCGGTGGAGAAAGGAAAAAAAATTTGAACAATGACTGCAAATTTTCACCATTTCTGATTATACTACACAAAATATTCAATCGAATTGGGCTTTCAAGTATACTCAGATAAATACTACCTAAAAATCATTTTCGGGGTTTTTGTATTTAAATTTTTTAAGAATTGCGACGGCGTACGGCGTGGCGGCTCAGTCATTCCAGCCACTGCAAATTTTACTGTATGTGCGACGCGACTGGCTGCACTTGTCTCCAGTTATTTGACAAAAAGTAATACAACAAAAAAAAGTTTAAAAAAAAAACGAAGGAGAGTCACCTCTTAGTAGTGTTTAAGGGTAATGCTAAGAAATGGGCAAAAGACAATTTTACCCGTAAGAAAGACACGTAAGCAGCTATAAGAACTTCTAATAAAATAGAAGCCGACCATTTTGAAACCTGCATTCTTCAAATCAATCAAAGTTTCGGGTCCTGCATTGACAAAACTGTTGTTCTGAAGAAATTACAATACACTAATATATTTTTTTTTATAGATTACACAGACTTTAATTGTTATTTTTTATTATTTTCACAAACATTAATTTAATGAACACAGGGGGGTCCATGGGTCCCCCTAGAAGGGGAATTCGATCAAAGCCTGCCTTGACCGGCGGTTGAATTTCTATTTATTTTTTTTAGCTTATGCGCACTTCGTACTACTTGTCCTCTTTTTATTTTAAGATACCTTGTATTTTTGAAAATTTACTCACTTTTTTTTAATACAAACAACAAAATAATTTTGAGGAAATAATTTTTGTATTCATGTTTAGATTCTGATTAAATATTTAGCGAGCAAAGTCGTGACGGAATTGCTAGTTCTATGTATAATATTTATTTATTAATTATGAGATATACTCACAGTAGCGCGCGACCAGAAACACAAAGTGCTTAAAATTGTTAATTACTAAAAAAATACTAAGAATTCTGCGTATATTAACAACTTACTATTTTTTTCTCAACACCGTTTAATTAGTTTAGCTTATTTAATGTTAGACATTTAAAAATAATAATGTTAATAAAGATACTTTTTAATCAATGCAGAAATGGGAAATTATTCAGATGGTCTTTTTTCAGATACATATATATTTATATAACTATATATAATTTTGTTCTTAGATATTTATGGCCGGGTGATTTTACTAAAGTCTACTTACTGCAATTAAAGGTTGCGTAGGTGATAGTGTGAAATGCATATTAATTAAAACTTAAAATTTTTTCTGATTTTTTTCAGGAAACGGTAAAAAGAAATTCTAACCGATGGAAATATGGGTTACCAGCTATAACAACTTTTTATAAGATGGAGGCCGACTATTTTAAAACCCGCATTCTTCGGATCACTTGGAGTTTTGGGTCCTGTACAAACCAAACTGTTGCTCTGAAGATATTACAATATACTGATAATTCTTTATTTCAAATTTTACCACTTCAGTGAAATAATACAATTTATTTCTTAACGTTGAAAAGTCACAAAATTCTTTATTTCTGTCATCTGCTTCGCTAAGGTAGAATAACTTAATGTAATCTGCTGCCACGACACCCAGGGCTGGCTGATGTTATGCCTAGAGGCGACTCCGGCCTCCCGTTGGGGAAGTGGGGAGGTATTTTAATGGGTGAGAGCCCCACACTGTCATATGTGCGATCAGATGTCGGCTGGTAGAGCTTTTTTCTCCTCCTAGCAAAAAAAAAAAAAAAAAAAAAAAAAAAACATTTAACAGTTTTTGACAGTATTTATATTTTCTATTCAGTTACTAAATATATTTTTCATACTTGTTAGTTTTTTCTTGGAAACTTTCCTTCTGTTAAACTGTTTTTTACATATTCATCTACTCTTTAAAATCGCCTTGTCAAAAAAAAAAAAAATTGGCTGACATTTTTCAGGTCTAACAGACGTGTTATTTTAATACGGTCTGTTTATATTTTATTAATTACTCTTTATATAAAAAAAAAAAAACAAACTTATAAATAAAAATTAAATTTAATACTACATTAATATAATTTGAGTCTTTCTTTTAACAAATATATGGAACTGTTTGTCAAATATATGTTACTTTGTTTGGCTTTATTTGATCTGTTAGAAATTCACAAGAGTATAATTAGTTTTTTCAGTGATTTAAAACTACTGGCTGCTATTTGTTCTTAGAGACCAATTAACGTGTTCCACAGGGAATTACCGGCTTGAGTTAATACCATTTATACATTCATTTATACCCAAATATTTTATACTTTTAAATTATTTTCTTTAATTAGATTCTTGGAAAGTATAACCTACATAGAAAAGTTAACGTAGGATCGCTTATATCTTATTTCTTCAATTTAGAACGCTCTAAATCAGACTAATAAACGTAACAGAACTTACAATATATAGTAGACTTACAGCCTATTTAGAAATACTTCATAAAATTTTCGTACATTTATATCGTTATGATGTATTGAAAAATTTGTAAATGCTGTATTTTTATGAATTGAGTTACATCTTTAATGAAAAAAATAAAAAATAAAATATATATATATAACAAAAAACAACACTAAATTAGAAAAAAAAAAAATATATATATATATATATATATTTAAGCAATATATATAATATATATTTAAGCAGAATGAGAAAACCTATTGATCTGGAAAGGTGAATTAAATTTTATACGTGTATTTGTAGGTATTTTGTTTCATTTTGAACGCTAAAAGCTTTTCAAAGTAATATTAACTTTCTTTTTTTTAACTTTAAACGGTAATATTTTTTAAAAGTAACAATATTTTTAAAATAAATTTTTTCGGTTGTGTATCGCTCATTTCTAGTGTTCCGATAATTAGGCGTTAAATAAACATTTCTATTTAATTTTGTTTATTCCATCATTCATAATAAATACAATAACATTTATTCATTGAAATCTCTTGTAGAAAATTGAAATAAATTTCTTCATTCTACTTTAAAATATTTTTATTTTATATAACACTATACACTATATAAAATATATATTCACTTTTTTATTATTGTACACAATCATTCGCATGTAAATGGTTTTAGGTTATAAAAAAGAAAAACGTAGTTACATAGTTCGGTAAAAATAAACCCCCTTAACAGTAGGTGGGATACAGCTGTCGGAGATCCTAATGAAAATATATTGGGTTGTTTTAAGATTTCTACTATTCCAATCAATCTGTTAATTACTACAACCCAACACATCACTAATGAAAGGCACAGGGATTTTCATGAAATCTTGCCAATAGATGATAATCCTATCTAAATCTAAACATCAATTACGTTCTATCAGGAAAAATTTTATTACAATATATTCCTTTTTTTGGAAAATTAAGGAAAATTCCGTTATAAATATAAAAATATTTTTTATAGTGAATTAATTTTCGAACATGACCTAAATGAAGAAGCTTTAATTTTTTATTGATTTTCTCAATGACATTATTTCTAAGATATTTACTCTCTTAGGCAGCTTAAATAAAATATATATTTTTTTAATTTATAGCTGACTTCAATTGATTTTTTTAGTTGATGAAATCTAAATTAAAATATATATATATATATATATATATGTATATAAAGATCTTTTCTAAAATGTAGAAAAAATTTCGATAGTTCTGTTTAGTTTCACACTTAGCACGTAATTCGATTAATTAATTATACAACATAATTTGATAACATTATATGGAACAGAAAAATTTCCATTACGCGGAGTAGTAGCATCTCGGCCTTTCATTCGAGATCCCGGGTTCGAATCCCAGTCAGGAATAGCATTCTTCATACGCTACAAAATTCCATTTCCATATTCCACGCAAAAACTTCATGCTTATGTGGCGATATCACCGAGCAAAGAAAAAAAAAGAACAAAGAAAAATTCGATTATAATGTTACAGTTCAAATTTTTTTATAACACGCTTGTTTATATTTGCTAACTGATCATTTTATAAATAAACTGATAAAGAGCAACTAGAAAATTTGTGATAAATAATTATTAACTTAATAAGAATTTCTAAAAGTGTTTTTATAACTGGGATAAAGATACAAACAAATAAAATGTTGTAGTTCTAGGTAACATCAATTAAAAGTTAAAATTTGATATAAAAATAATCTAAATACTGCAATTTCTGGTTCGGATTAACCACTGCGACCTAATGATGCACGCCGGATAAGATAACATTTTATCTGAATAAATCTTCCTATGAATAAATCTTAAGGGAGAAGATAATCATAAATTTTTTTTTTACGCTAGAAAAATTTTTACGATAGAAATTTTCAATATATTTTAAAGTTTAAAAGCTATTACATATTGATGCCCTATGGTTTTAAAAACAATGAACTTTCTACCTCATTATTGATAAAGTAAGTTTCTCAAAATTATCTGATTCCTGTTTATTACGTTATTTAAAAAAAACCCCTCATTTATAATAAATAGATTTTTACTCTTTTCCAGCATTCATAAGATTTCAGTAAGAAGAAAATTCAATTTAAGGCTACAAATAAATTTTTTATAATAATTGCAATACTATTTAAATTATATACTCCTTAAATTTTATTCATTAGAATTAATCAATTTCGGAAAAATAATTTTTTTCAAATTCTCCATCAAACTTAATACTAACTCAAAAATTACTATATCTTCCGATCAGAAGAAAAATAATCTTAATAAACCTGAATTTTAGCTAGGAAATTTCGATTGCCGATTATCGCACTTATTCACAAAATACCACAATTTATTAAAATATTAAATATAAATTTTTAACATGCAGAATTATTTATTAAATATCAAAGAAGTAATACTGAATACACATAAATAAATATTTACTTACACTGTTGAAAAAGAAACATACCTGAAACAGAAAAAAAAATTGATAAATTTAAAACACATTAGGATAGCAGATTCGGTTATTAGTGCAGTTTAAGAAATGTTTATATAATTCTAACAACATACCTTCAAGACTATTAAGGAATCTAAAGGAGAGCTTTAAACATAAATATACTTAAAATGAATTTTCTACGAACCATAATTTTAAAGTTTCTATTTGTAAGTAAAATGTTATGGCATTAAGCCATAAATATCCAACGTGTTTTAAAGTTTTATTGGTAAGATAGGCTTCAATCAAGCTTCTCACTGTAAGTAATAAGAATTAGTGATTTATTTTGGTAGATCAGTATTTAAAAAAAAAAAAGTTAATAAATTAATTTCTGTATTATTAGTAGAACAATATTAAGTAAGAAAACCATAAAGGAAATAAATATTAAATTTTATTAAATAAGCGTTGCCCCAGTCCGTTTTTAAAAAAAAGGGTTAATCATAAAAGCTAACAAGGAACATCAAACATCAAAGCAAGATTCTAGTAGTGAAGTTTTGAGAAAGGCAAAAGGCTGTTCACAATTAGGTTAAATAAGAAACGAGGATATCAGAACTGATTTTAGTAAAATTATAGGTTGATTACAAAAGCAGTTGATTTCTGTAATCATAGCAAACCAATTTTAGAAATGATGCCAAAAAGACGGATACTCTTCAACGTTAATAAGTACATAGCAACATAGAAGATATAAAGGAAAATGGTGGGAGAGAGAGATGGGTCCAAGAACATACTTGTTTAGAAAGTAAAATTTTGTGGGGAGGAAGCTTTATATCATTAGTTTACGTATCATGATTTATACGGAAATGATGGCATTTCGTATTTGAAAAACGAAGACGAATTACAAATTACATTTATTTTTTTATTTTTTCCAATTTAAGTTAAATCATTTTTAAATAAAAAAATATTAGTAAATATAAAGACTACATAAAATTATCATTTAAATGTGATTTCTAATTGTTGCATTAGTGTATAACATAATAAACGTTAAAATTATTATCTTTAAAATGCACAATTTTATTAATGTATATGAAATAGCTGACAAAATGTATTAATTGTAGTCAAATAAACAACAATATGATTCTTCCACTAGATTTTCGAGTTGTACATTAAGTGAGAAATTTTATTTGCTGTAACCAATCAAAACAGCTAAGCCTGGGGAAAAATAAAGTAATATAAATTTAAAACTAATTCACGTTAAACTAGTTTAAAAAATTAATTGATTGATTAAAACAAGTGTAGATATGACACAACTAGGTAAAATTAGATCTTTAAATTTTAAATATTACAAGTTTTCAAATTTTAATGGATCTAATAAATAGATTATGTATAAATGTATGTTTATTATTTAGAATAGCTTACGTAATTTATTCGGACGTTCTCGTTTCCCAGTATGGTTTCTATTTTTAATTATTCATGGAATATTTCGCTCTCATAATTGAAACTGACCTGTTAGTATCTAATTTACTGGTATGAGAACTCCATTAACCGTACTCGTTTCACTCAATTCGTTCATGAGCAGCAAGTCCGATTTTTACGTCACCATAAGTTAGTCGGATATACACTAGGCATACTTTCAGAAAAAACAAAATTGGGTCTCTTGTATTTGCGTTGTTATGTATGACTTAGTTCTACAAGAATGGGTTGAACAATTAAGAGTAAATAATTAATTACTAAATCATTTTTTCTGAAATTAATGTATAAAAAAATTTCCGAACTTCCTGGAATTAAATCCTGATCACGCTCGATATTCTCATAAGCTACATCAATTTCTCTCAGACAAACTTTGAGTTTATGAAATTAATAATCATTCAAAAAAAAAAAATTATTTGAAGAGAATTTAAATTTAATTTTTGTTTGGTAATTCTAAGTTGTCTTTACCAATAATACATCTTAAAGTTGTTTCATGAAATTTATTAATCTAATTGTTTAACCAGCCTACTTATTTAAAACACACTAAAGAAGGATTAAAAATTCTGATGTCTTGTCGAATGTAAATAATAACAAATGGAATTAATCTTCAGACAATCAAATGAAAATGATAAATACAATTCTAATCTTTGGACATATATTTATTAAAACAGTAAATAGCTACGGTAAATATAGTTAAGCTTACAAAGAAATTATATTAAGTCTTCGAATTAATTTTGTTTGGGATAGAAATGAAATGAAGATAACAAAAAATTGAGAGCTGATAAAGAGAAGGAAAGAAAAAATTGAACAACAAAAAACAGTGTTAAATAAGAGCAGAAACTAAGAAAAAAAATAACAATAAAAAAATAAAAATGAAAGGTAAGAGAACTCATATTCTGCTTATAAATTGGCCTGGTAAAAATTTACATATAAAAATTATTTAAAGCTATCTAATCAAATGCTTACAAAAAAAGGCTAAATATACAGAGTTTTGATTTTCGTTATTCATTATTATATTTTATGTAACCAAAATATTCCTAAACAAGCAAAAATAAAAATAAAATCATATTTAGTCCAGCAATGGGCCGTTTTCTTGGGAAATTTTGAGAATCAATATCTATTTTCTTAAAAATTGGGATTTAGGTAGTATTTACAACCTTCTAAAATCTACCCTATGCCGATGCAGGCTTTTATCCTAGGGGTGAAACATTTTTAATAAAAATAAACTCGGAAATCGATAGATTGACCAATTCTAAGAAATTTTTGTTTTATAAAGTTTTTTTGTAAAGTTGATACTTTCAGAGTTATTCATGATTGAAACTACATTTTTGATTGAATAGGTTAAAAAACTAACGGTTTTTAACCTATTTTCACGAATTACTTAAAAAGTTTTCATTTTACCGAAAAAATTATTTAATAAATGTAGCTAATAAAAAAAAAGAAGAGATTCGTATTTTAATGACTTATATAAACCCAATACGAATCGAGTTATTGCTCGTTTAAGGACGGTTATTTTACGAGAAACCCGAAATTTGAAACCTTCAACCTTAAATAATTTGAAAATGGTGAAATGTTTGGGAAAAACTCAAGAGAGCTTTTTTAAAGTACTTAAAAACATCTTTCAAATGAGCACTGATAATAGTCTTTTGCATAAAAATTTACTGACTTATAACAAAAATAAAGTCACTTCTTATTTTTTTTTTTTTAAATTTAACATTAACATCCTCGGCATTACCACCCTAATTGAAATTAATCATAAACCCACTTTCAATTTATTTTATTTGGGTATTATTGATATGATTCAAGTAATATGACCGGTTAGGAATGCTTATTTTAGAAAAAATAATTGATTAAAGCGAAAATTGCATTTTTGTAATTTTGAAAAAAAATGAATTTTTAAAAAATTAACCAAAAACTATTGATGATATGTAAAAAGTTTTCGAATATAAATTTTAGGTTTTTTTTTTACTGAAAATTTTGATTTTTTTTTATTATTGTATCATAAAAATTAAATGAGATATGGCGGTTCAAAGTTTGCATTCGCATACTATTTGTAGCTCACCCAAGCCCTTTGAACGCAACCCTTTTAAAAAATAAGGGTTGAAAAGTTTTAACAGATATGACGTTAAAACGCTTGAAATTCTCTACAATTTTTTTTTTTTGAAAGTTTATAGCTTAAAAAATATGGGAATTATAGTTGATAAACCAATAGCATTTTTTTTTAATTTCGGAGCTGGTATTTTGGAGCATAGGGGACAAGTATAAACGGGAAACCAAACATATAATGCAGTATCAGTATACATACATCTATATATTTGAACATATTGAAGAATATTTACTGTCACAAACACACACACACTTATACGTATAAAGATTCAACCCCTGTAAATCATTTTTACAGGGGGTTATCTTTAAAGATATTTATTATAACTTGAAATGATTTAAAAGTGCGTCATATATATATATATATATATATATTTACATATCTTTAAAACTAGTTTTGGAAATTACTACTCTCAGGGGATGATATACAGGGGTTGAATCTTTCTGATTAATGATATATCTTGTTCACGTTTGTCAAGACATCTAGAAATAATTCATTTAAACATTATTTTAAGCAACTACATGCTATAATGTACGATTTTAAATTTTTTTCAATAAGGGGTAGTTTTCATCCCTAAAAAATAAAAAGCCCGGTCCGGCACAGTGTGATTTTGAAGTATAGGGTAAGTAGAACTCAAATTCAAATTTTTACGAAAATCGGTGTTAATTCCCAAAATTTCTAGGTAATACGATATTGTACCTCTGATGACTGGTCTAATTATAATTTTTACTAAGTAATATGTACATATTTCATATACATGTAACAAAACTTTCAGTGGTTTTTTAATTACAACGATTATTGTTCATCATAAATTTGAATACCTCTAAATCTTCATTTGTACTACAAAGGTCTTATAAATTAATAATAAATAAATAAAAATTACACGAAAACTATGAGCATTATTTCTGCCTAAATTGATTGTTTTTGAAGTCATGATATAATGTTAACCGTACTACTTTGTACTGTGTGGTGGAATAGATCCCAATCAGTAAAGGCAGAAATATTTTCATTGCGAATACTGATAGCATTCATACTCTAATTTGTTATTCTAATTAAACTGTGCGAGACTGTAATGTAACCCTTCGTTAGGTAACATTATATTTTATTATATGAATAGCTTCAAAAATGATTAGCAGAATAGATGTATACGGTAAAGTCTAATTAAGTTGTTTTTACCGCTGCAAAATCAATGGAAAAAAAAACTTTAAAGAAAAATGAATTTGTGAAGTATTAACAAAAACACAAACAATTATTTTATTCATATAAACCCAGTGGTATGAATGTAATATTCGTAGGTGATCTGACCACAATTTTCAGGAGCGGTCGGCCTGAGATTGTACAAGATTAAACTTCACTCACATTCATAATATCATTCTCTAAAATAATACCTTACGGTAGTTCCAGAGGCTAAACAGAAAAAGAGAGAGGTGATCTGAAAAGAATTCAAAGTCACAACACAAATGACATAACGAAAAGAATAACAAATAATTAATACCAGATTTACAAAATGAAGTGAGGAATTCCTATTAACTTCTTCAATAAGAAAATATGTGTGATATCAGCACACAAAATTCACTAAAAGGAAGGTGATACTCAACCTGTACTTTTCTCCCTGTACTCTTACCTTTGCTCTCTTTCGGTCACGGAATTGGACAACAGGAACCATAATATTCTCAGAGAAGATAACTTATCGGTGTCACTTGTACTTCAAGTACTTTAAATGTATCACAACTAAGAGAAAGATTTCAACAGGTCGTCTAAAGTAAAACTTATTGTTGTGCAACAATACGTTATATACAAATGTTTAATTCTTTAATATTTAATTAAATAAATATAGACAAATAATATTTACAGTAATAAAATATAAACAGCATGTAAAAACATTAATCATGAAGCATGTACAGATTTAAAACTGCCAAAAAATACCTACAAATTCAGCTACCTTTTATGAAATTATGTTAAAAAACAATTCGAAATTCTAAAAAAAAAAAATCAACTTATCAACTCATAATAATCAAGTACAATAGAATGAATACAATTATTTATATTTAAAACAGTTTTTTTAGAGAAAGAGATCTTAGCTCTGAAAAAACAATATTTTTTGTCATTTTAATATCTCTTTATTGAATTGCAATAAATAATTCCTTTTTTATTACCTAAATGCTTTCTAATCGGAATGATAAATCACTGAAGAGTTAAGTTTAACCAATTTCTAATACTGTACTTTGCCAGATAAAAAGTGACTTCATATACTCGTAGAGTGTTCATTGGGGAAAAATAGATAGAGCTTCTACAACAGAGCATTCGCCAATAACGAAGGCCCAAATAAATATGTGGATAGAAAAAAAAATCTCGTAAGTATCTCAGCAAAAGAGTAAAATGAACCTTTTTACCATCAATTAACAGATACAAAGTTATTAGACACACTTCTAAAGGAAGATCATATAGCCAACAACAGCTTTAATAATTGGAGATGGGAAAAATAAAGAATCTTCTTAATTTAGATAGTTTTTGAAACTATCTCTTTTCACAGATAATAGATAGTTTTTGAAACTATCTATTTTCAAAGATAGTAATGAAAATTGAGAAATGATGAGGACTTCGATATAATCAATAACAAGGAGCTACCTATGAAGCTATGCAGCTTCGTATGAAGAAAGGAAAAGAGAATTAATCAGCGTATACCTTCCACAAATTTTCAAAAATATCGAAAGGAAAAATAAATTAAAACTGGAAAACACTTGGAAGGTAGAGTAAGAAAAAGAAAATCAGGGTTACAATCATATAAAAGAATTCAAAAATCTGCAGTTCAGGATTTGCGTTCCAACGCAAGTACATAAA
This sequence comes from Zanna intricata, assembly GCA_010016005.3. Classification (NCBI taxonomy): domain Eukaryota; kingdom Metazoa; phylum Arthropoda; class Insecta; order Hemiptera; family Fulgoridae; genus Zanna; species Zanna intricata. The sequence goes on along the minus strand of JAAAKQ030189908.1, from coordinate 8,497 downwards.
TAAAAAATACGTCGATTCCATAAGTACTTTTATAATATTTAAAAGATTCGGTAAATATGACTTGATGATCAATGATAAATGAAATTTTTATTTGATTTTTGTAAGCACTACATCCAGGTTAATTTTTTAAATTTTAACACAAATTTTTCTTTATCATGTAAGTATAATAAAGATATATGTAAAGTTGTACTTGAAACTCAACGCTTAAATTCAAATTTTGAGTATACCGCAATACCTTCCAAATTCGGATTTTTTTTTTTTTTTTTGGTATGGAAGGAATTGAAATGCGACACAGTGACATATTAGAGGTGCTTTAAATGTAATTCTGTTTAAAATAAAATTAAGATGGAAGAATGAACAAATGTATAGTAATTATTTTTGTAGTAATAAAAAAAAATATAATTTCTGACTTTTAACATTTTTTCCTTGGAAGAGAATTATATTTTTCATTAAGATTTAAGAAAACTCTTTCTAATAATTGTATCAACTTTATAAAATAATTATGAATGTATGTTCACTTGGGACATGTTTCATTTACGGTACCTTCTCTCACCAAAACATTTTGTAGTATTTTTGGAATCCTTGAGAACATTCCATTGAAATATCATCCTTGAAATATGAGAACATGTTTTATAAGTAACCAATTACTTTTTTATTTTTAACTAACTTTTTTATTTTTTATTATTCTGCTTATTTGTACCTTAAATTTTTAACTTTCACAGAGAATTAATAAAAAATAAGAGGCAACAGAGGGGGAATAAACATCTATCGATGTGGAACTGAATACGTAACTGACTGTAAGTATAAAAAAGTCGGTTGAAAATCAAATATGAAAATTTATTTTATTTTTCCCGCTATAGCAGTTATGGTTATAACGAGAAAGTGTATACATCAGTAAAGAAGAATCTAAAAAATGTGTTACTTTTAAATTTTGTACCTTAACAAGATATTAACAAAGTTGAGGAAGAAAAAGCAGATATAATAAATTGTAATTAATGTGCGAAATGTTTTTCTTTATTCTAATATTCCTATGTCCCTAAAAATGATTTTTTTTTTTGTCGGAGATATTCGTATTGAACGTTAAACTTTGATCTTATAAATCTGAACCTCGATAAAAGAATTTTCTTTAAGTACCTTAGTGGAAAAGAAAATATCAATTTTTTCAAAAACTGGAAAAAGATGTGGGTGTTTTGGCCGAATTTGAAAAATCTCAAATCTTTCCTGTGGCATGTTGAACGTTTTCTTATTAAAGTTGAAGCATTTTAGTGAAGATTACAAATTACCAATACCTTTTATTTAATATTCACTCTTTCAGAAAATGACTTTATATGTATTTTTGGGTGTGTGTGTGTGTTTTTTTTAAACTACATCTTGCATCACAAAAAGGAGTTAATGGGAGTTTGTGGATCTATATTTTCTACATCAATCGGCATCCAAACCACTATAAACAAATTTTTGCCATTGCACTCCAATGGTCTGGGGTAACAAAAAAAATTATTTCAATAAAAAAAATACATATTTTAAATTGAATCCATCCAGCAAATTACTCATTACATTTAAAATGTAAAATTCTTAATTTTTTTTTTTTTTTGTAGCCGTTACTCTTTAGTATTTCTTAAATAAAAAAAAAAAAAACAAAACTAGTCAAAAATGTTCAACCCTTGCTACAAAATTACAGCTTTATTTATTTAGAATTTTTAAGTTTTCTTTAAAATAATCCAAATACGAATTATTTTCATAAAGATTTAATTTTGTTGGAATTATTCCCCTTGGGTAAGGGAGCCCTCATATGAAAAATGTTTTTTTTCAATTCAAAATTTTCATTGCTTATTTTGTTAAATATAACTCACTAAAACATTTAAACATATTCCGTGTAGGGAGCTTCCAAATATTTGAAAAAATCAATTTTTTCCTTAATTTTGATTTATTTAAAATTAATTTTAGTGAATATTTTAATCATTAAAAAGCTCCGTGATGCATGAATCCCCAAAAATTTTCAAAAAATCGAAAATATACTTTTCGAGATTGAGAAATTCCTCAGAATAATTACAGGAAGAGTTAATACAAGTAGATGTCAAGTAGAGGGCACCACTGATGTTAACATATTAGAAAAAGTCATTCTGTATTCACTTGCGTGTATTATTAATTATTGTATAAGTTTAGAAAGGAATAAAACAATAGTCTCACCGTTCAACTTTCATTAATTCCCCCAACAAGCATAAGTAATATTCTTTTTTATATATATAAAATTATGTATTTTTAAAAAATAAATATTTTTACATAAAAATGTGAATTAATAATTGTAGTTAAGTTCTTTTATTTTTATTTTTTTTATATAAAAAGGGATTGTTTTACTGTAAAGATACAAATAGAACCAAAAATGAATTGTACAACTTGAGCAGCGTAGCAGGAAAAAGTATCCATTTCATTGTTAGCTTTTTCCACTAAAGTTCGTCATGTAGAAATCAATTTCTTTATAAAGAGATAATAAGAATACTTGTGTTTATTTTTCATAGTAATTTACCATTCAAACATAATAAACTTGAATATATAAATCGATATAACATAATGCGCCAGCATTTGACGCAAAGAGATAGGAGTAAATATAGATTTATTTTATTATTTCATTTAATTAAAAAAATATACTGTACAGGAATTAACCAACCGGTAACATATTAATAAATTAAAGGCTTTATTGTACTAAATCTGTCTTTAATACATATGTACGAGAAAAATCGAAGAATACTTAAACTAGTTGTTATATTTAAGAAATCATGTTTTACGTTAGATGAGAACAGTGTCTACTCTATTATATTTTGGGTAATAAGTAACTATACACTTGTAAAATCCATTAAAACATTAGTACAATTGTAAAAAACAGTTAATTTAATGGTCTTGAAAATATTTTGAGGTAGTCCATTTTATTATTATTCAAAAAATAAATGTTTTTAAAGTTATGATAAAAATTTTACAGTTACAAGAACAGTTACAATTACTAGAACTGTAAATGAATTTGATTGTGACAGAAATTTTTGAGGATATTTTTTAGATTACGTTCCGTTATAAACAGATTATTACCAAATATGAAAAATACTACGTTTTAACACCGGTATCGCTGAAGTCAGGCAAGTCGAAAGGAATTAAGTGAGAATGGAAGAAAAACTTTATTGCTTGAGATAAAAATTTGGAAAAATGGTGATTAATTTCTTGTTTTTTGATGAAATTAAGGCAGTGTGAATTTAACAGGCTGTTCAACAAATTGTTTGTGGACTTTATCGTCGGTTGATCATAAATCATATTACAGGATCCCATACAGCACCTACCAAATGTTTTTTATTATATATATTTTTCTACTGATCTTAAGCTCAACGGAACAGATCATGTAAATGAAAAGATATTTTATTGTAAAATTCATTTTCATCATCGATTACGTATTCTTTTTAAGAAACTCCTCAAACTTTTACAAAATTCAATTTCAAGATTGAAAAGATGTCTTTGTAAAATGGACCATTAAAAAAAAAATGGCAGAACTTTCAACTAAAAACATATTCGTTTACATTGTGTAAAGGTATATATGTAATGGATTTAATGTCAACTAGGTAAATTTTGCGCCTTTTAATATTAATATTATTTTGAAGGATTCAGGAAATCAAATAATTGCAGCTACTTTTCTATTAACCGTTCCATATAAAAGGTAATGAATTTTTACATTTTTTATTTAAGTAATCCAAATATTAGTTATAAAAGGCTACGAGGAACTTTTTTTATCATAACTAGTTCTTGTTTATATAGAAAAATTAATTTTTGATGTGTAACACTCATCAAAAATGTAAAATAAGTATCATTTTATTGTTGAATATAAAATTTTAACAGAACTTCAAATAAAGTTTTTAATAAAAAAATATTGTGTTTAAATGAACGTAAAGATTATTTAAATGATACTTACTGGTATAAATTACGTTTCAATTGTTTATCAGCCCGGGAATACAGATTTAAATTATCAAGTAATTTAAATATTGGTTATTTTTAAATTAATTTTTATTTTTATCAATTTATTGACTAGTTTTATTTTTTTATTGTTATCTGTTATCACTGCTTTACAAATGGTCAGATGATTTTGACGTTGAAATAATTGTATTATTTAATTATAAATTATTTTATTTTATATGAGTTAATTGTACAGTGTCCTTAAAAAATATTATACCTGTGTAATTTAATCAGCATTGGAATAAAATAAAAATTATTATTTTTATTAATAACAGCCCATAGAGATTATAACATTTATAATTTCTCACACTGTTTTATAAAATCTATGTTAAAAGGATATATAAAGGGTATATTTTGTTAGGGAAGAAAAAATACGTACGTACAATATCCTTTATTGATAATTTTTTTTTAGAGAGAAATAAATAGCAGATGTTGTAATCAATTAAAAATTATATCTTGCTTGTTACTTTTAAAGAGACAGATTTACCATAAAGGTAATTTATAGCCATTTTAGCTAAGAAAATAGTAAATATTAAAAAGTTATTCAGTTTTATCAAATAACGTCAATTTTTTTTCCTTTCCTACATGGATGTATAATTTTTTAAAAGTTGGAGTTTTTCTTGTTATAATGAATGACTGTTTTAAACTTTAACAGAATAATATGTTAATAATTATGAATAAATTATTTTATATAATAAAAGTATAAAAAAAAGAAGTATATAAATAAATCAATATACGCACAACGAATTTAAAACGAATATTCATTAAATAATTCGGATAAATGTTTTTTAGAAAGAATTGGAAAACCTAAAAAAAAGACAATAAAAAAAATTTCAATTAATAAATTTGTATTTTAATAAATTACCGTTGTCTTGTTAATTTATAATTAAAATAACAAATAAATAAATTTTTAAATAAAATGAAAAGATCCGAGTAGTAAAATAAAATTTAAAATTAAAACCTAAAATAATACTAGTTTAATGTTTTTTTTTACAATTTGTAAAACGCAGATACAATAGAGTACAGCATCTGTATCACATTAAAAACGCGACTAGAGAGATGATAAATGGGTAAGAGACAACAAGGAAAAATGGAAAGCGTACGTAAAATTAAGCTGCGATGAAGATGCTTTCTAAATAAATAAAATAAACCGCTGTAATGAAAGAAGAAAAAATACAAACCACCTAAATGTTCTACAGTACTCTGTAACCGTACAGCTCGATAAAAAAGCCAAAATAAAAACAAAGTACGAAACAAAACTTAACAACAATACATTAAGCTCAAAAACGCTCATTTGTAAATTTCATATTAAAACAAACTGTCTCATGCTACTGTACAATTTTATTACTTCAAAATTATGACTAGTACGATTAACAGTTTCATTGCTGTATTAAAGTAAACATTTTGTTTCGGGCTTTAATAGTAACAGAATAAATTTTTATGCGAAGATATAAAATGTTACATATGTTAGTATCTAGGATACAGACTGAAACGAAAGAATAAATAATGGAATAAATACCGTAAACTGTTATTTATATCCATGCATAAATACTGTAATAATTAAATTTTTTTTTGTTTTTTACAGATTTATCTGTAACAGATTTCTCTCCATAAAAACTAGAAATATATCCCTGAAGATTTATCTTCTTGAGATTTCACCTATTAAAAATACAAATTTTTCTTCTATCAGATTGCATTTCTACTGAATTTAAGTAAATTAAAAAAAAATACAATTTCCAGAAAATTTTTTTCTCAGTATTGAAATAACTTAGTTTATATCCAACCTGATACTTACCATTTATATTATTTTTATTGATTCAACCTTTTATTTTTATTTAACCTTCTCAACATAATACCCGCGAATATTTTAGAAAACGAATTAATAAAAGAAATTCGTCAATAATTTTTTAAATTAGAAACGTTCCACTTTTTATGTATTGGAAAAATTATGGCCTCTAAGACACCAATGAGTATCTGGCCTGACTCAAAGACGTAATTATAAAAGTTTAATAAAATGGATAGAAATTTCCATTAATTAATGAACTTAATGAGTGAAACTCAATGATTTAATGAACTCCACTGAATGGCATCTGTCTCCGTCGCTTTATCAAGTTTTGCTTCACTTAAACTCAGAAAATGTAATACGCGAATCTAAAGTATCGTCTGTAACAAAAGGGGACGCGTAATACATAAGAACGGTACAACAATCTGATGATAGCAGGATACAGAAGTGTTGTCCGTATTTATATACAAAGTATCACTTAAACCCCCTTCTTAAAAAACTTTTTTAAACTTCTTAAAAACCAGAAATCTTTTGAGTCCCTGACATTCAGAAATTCTTCCCTCAATCCAGTCAAAACATTTATTTATTTATTATTTTTTTTTTTTTTGTTACGTAAACATTAACATTTACGTTTTTCTATATATAGGAATATAATCAGCTCTATATTAACTTTCTGTACAGATTCAAAACGCATAAAGCCTTTTAATCGCCCTTGTACATTCCAAAACAAACCATTTCTTTTTTTTTTTGGGTAAATTCAGTCTTTTGATTCATTTTTGGATCTCAGAAGGTTTATCTTCTTGGGACTCTACCCGTAACAAGAAAAAATATTCTCTATAAAGTTATTTTTCAGGTGACATTTCTACAGACTCTTGTTTAAATAAATTTATTGTTAAAATAGCAAATGTAAAATACAAATATAATGATATTTCTCAGCATGTACTTAAATAAGTTATAAACGAAATGTACTCTCATTTTTTTGTTTAGCTTTCGCAACCATAGCAAGGTTCATTTATCAGAGGATAAATGAGGATGATATGTACGAATGTAAATGAAGTGTAATCTTGTAATATCTCAGGTCAACCTTCCTAGCCCACTGGGTTGATATAGTAGTAAACTCATCTGATATCGAAAGCGAGAGTTCTAAGGTTCCAATACTAGTAAAGACAGTTACTTTTATACGGATTTGAATATTAGAAAGTGGATACCAATGTTTTTTGGTGGTTGAGTTTCAATTAACCATACATCTCAGCAACGGTCAACCTGAGTCTGTACAAGACAACACTTCATTTACATCCATACACCTCATCCTCATTCATCCTCTGAAGTAATAACTTACTGTGGTTCTGGAGACTAAACAGAAAAAGAAAGAAAGGTCAACCTTTCCTGAGATATGTGATTAACTGAAACCCAACACCAAATAACATCGGATCTATTATTCAAACCTGTATAAACATAACTGCCTTTACTAGGATAGGTATCTTAAAACGCTTGATTTCAATCCGTATAAAAGTAAATGTTTTTAATAGGATTTGAATCTTAGAACTTTTGATTTCGAAATTAATTTATTTGCAATTACTAGTTCACGACTAGACCAACTCAGTGGCTTAGGAAAAATTAAGCTGAGATTTTACAAGTTTCTTTTCATTTAATCTTCACTTCAACCTTATAGGTTTGAAATTTCAAGGAATATTCAAAATACTTTCATATAAGTCTGACGGCTTAAATTTTCAGATACACTTTAATACAGATGAGAAATATTTGAAGCTACAGGTCCAACCTCTAATGTTTCGTAATTAAATATAAGGATCAGGACAGATATAAAGAAAGTTACCCAGGCCTATTGAGGTAACAAAATAATATAAAACTGTACAAATTATCAATAATAAAATAAAAGATTAAAGTTGTTAGTGTTGTACAATAAATTAAGTTAAAAAAATTCAGAAAACCCACGGTGTAACCCAGAATTTTAGGTTTTTTAAATCTCCCAGCAGTGGAGCACTTCAAGCGAATGCAAGAATGCAACTACTCATTCAAGTAAAACTAAATTTCAGGAGAAGGTGACAATGCAAATTGACTAACGATTATTGATATTTGATTTCCATTGAATTATTTTTACGACTCTACTGATTGACAGTTTTAGTGGATGTGATTCCATAACATGTGTCTTCTCGTATAATTTAACAACTTTGAAATTTTCTTATTATTAGATAAGTTTTCTTTATTTAGTTTATTTATATGTCTGTTACCCATCAGTAGTCAAGCTAATTTTAGTCTAAAATCAAACATTCAGTCTCGCGAAACAAGACTTAAGATTAAGATTAATTAAGACTAAGTCATAGACTACATATACTAGATAGATAACTCAAGACACGAAGAAATATTCACTAACAAATCTAAATTAATCCGATATCTTAAATTTACGTTTTCAAAAAGAATTTAATCTAATGCAAGGCTATTTATTGTATTGCCATAGATTATTACCCGATTTTTTTTTTAAATTTGAAGAATAAATAAACATAATTATAAATATTGAATTATGATAAATATTTAAATCCCTGATTTCATCATTTTTATTCAGAAGTGGTTTCTTAAAAAAAAAACCATTCGATACAATTTTAAAAGAAAAGTCTTTTTAGGTATTTAAAACCCTGCCGGCCTCCGTGGCCGAGTGGTAGCGTCTCGGCTTTTCATCCGGAGGTCCCGGGTTCGAATCCCGGTCAGGCA
>JAAAKQ030189897.1:0-12082 GCA_010016005.3 Zanna intricata | reverse complement strand
AGAGGCATTAAGGGGCCGTCGATTTACCTCGGACGAAGCAGTGAAAGAAGCGGTGCATTCCTGGCTCGCAGCTCAACTGAAAATCTTCTTTTATGAGGGCATCAGGAGGCTTGTACAACGATGGACCAAGTGCGTTGAAAAGCAAGGGGACTATGTTGGAAAATGATGGAATTGTAACTTTCCTATTTGATTACAATAAAATTTTATAAGTATATTGCGGATAATAATTGACTTACCCTCGTATATGAACATTTTTATGAACTTGTATCAATAACAATAAGATTCACAGAAATGATCTAGAAAGGAAGCACATTACAGATGCTACCGCTTTTACTAAAATGTAAAACATGTTAGTAAAAATGGACATGTCGGTCAGTGGACATGTCATATACATACGATATGTCCACAGACTTCATAAGCGCAAAAAGTCAATGCATCAATCAGGTTACTCAATGATAGTTATAATTTGGTGTGAGAAACGCCAATAAAATATTTTCTTTTTTCAAATTAATTTTTTGATCATTCTAAGGATAGACAATCTAAATTTTGAAAGGATTAGATCGAAAAATAACTGACCAAATCCACATTTTTGATTGTACAAGACGATCATTGCCACGGTTAACAAACTGTCATTACATTTATCAATATATCTCATTTATAATACTTACGATCACGTTAATTTTGTAATAATAATTATCTACATTATGATTAAAGAAACGTTACAAGAAAAAATAAAGCTAGTTAATTAAGAAGCAATTAAATAAATAGCTTTAAAAGAAAAGTCACCTAAATAAGGCATAAAAAGAAGAAAACAAAAAAATATAAAAGAATGAATGTAAGCAAAATATAAACAAATCATTATATTATTTATAGGATACGATATTAAAATTAAAACAAAAAATTTAATTATTTAAAAAACAAACTGAAATATTTCTTTCTCAAAGTTATATATTCACAATCTTGTCATACAACAAATACTTGATTTCTGTGATCATTAATTATTTATATCGATGGAATAATTTAAAACAGCGTCTAAACTCACATAGAATACAAATTTTAGCTTTACCCTAGTCTTGAAACAAAATGGACAATCATATGGGCAGAACCCTACTATCCGATTCATATGAATAATAAGTGCCATAACCAGAATGGTTGTAGGTGACCCGATGTGAATTACAATCATTCCTGAAAATGACAGCCATTCCAAAAAAAAAGCATCCCGGATATGACTTTACTGAGGAAAGAAAAGAGTGAAAGGGTTTCCCATCGCCTTCTTGACAAGCTAAATATAATCACTCCATTTCAGTAACATACTGTAAAGGAAAAGCGATAATGTAAAACAACACATTTAATGTACACTTTTATGGCTTGATACAATGTTTATGCTGCTTCAACTCATTGGATGTAGATTCATATATTAATATTAAAAAGACTAACCGTTACCCAGAAATACATATCTATAAAAATTGTGGACAGTATTGAAAATAAACAGAAAAATTCAAAGCGGTCTCAAAATACAGCATTAAACATTCATGATAACTTAAGCGATAATACATCATCGTATAACAAATACAAAGGTACTATAAAATAAAAAATGTTTAAAAAAGTTTTCCCATGAAATACATTTCATTCCATAACACAAGAATTCCTTTCTGGATACACGTTACGATAATAACTGAATCACAATTTCTTTTGTGAAACAAAGCTTATTTTTTATTTTTTTTATTCAAATTTTTTTAGGGTTTCTGTACAATTACAATGAAGGAAAGCCAGACTATGTTAAAACAAAGACAGATGTTGTGAAACTGAGTTAAAAGTATTTGCAATAAAAGCTTGTAAAAAAGTTCAGAATGAATCGAACAACTGATATAGCGTTCTGGAAGGTACATTCCTAATGTAACAAACGTATCGACAATTCATATATTGATGGATCACCAACAGAATGGAAGCAGAAGATGTCAGCATCAAGGAGCCGCCAGAATTAGAATACAACTGATTCAGAAACCTTTTGTAATAGTATAATCGTCAGAGCTACTCTGACGCACAGAATAAATCAATAAGGCAAGAATATCTTTCTTATTTCACCGTTTAAGTGCGTTCATCGGTTCGACTATTATTAAACAATAAAGCATCAGTATTCAGTATTCATAAGTAAAACACACTAGGATCACAGCTATTTCAAAAATTTGCTAGGATCAGAGCTTTTGTTAAGAACAGTAATCGTGCAGAGTAAATAAGAACATCTAAAAAAAAAATTGATCACTGTCAGACTACAGCTGTGAATATATAAAAAGAATCATGTAACATACAACTAAATCAATTTAAATATAAATTTAACGTTTCAAAATACTAAAATATCAAACAACTTTAAAAATAGGCAAATATATAAAACAATAAATGTAAATAACCATTTCACTATGTTTTAAAGAAGAATTACTCCTGGAAAATTAATATTTTGTTAAAAAAAAAAATAATAAATACATAACAAAACAATAAAGCAACATGCATTAACTGAGAGACTATGTAATGTAAGCTATAAAAGGTGCAAAAGAGTTAATGAAGCTGTAAGATATAGAGAGCAAATAAAATATTAATTAGAAAAGCACATCTGAACATAATTTTTCATTATGTGATAAATGAATCTTCTCATTCTATCAAATAGTACATGTATTTTTATTTTTCTCTACTCATCTGAGAAACAAAATTGTGTTTTATCTTTTCATCGCTATTCTAAACAATAAAATGTATAAAAATTATCAATCTTTTTAATGTGCCTTTACAGTAAAATTAATACTTGAAGAAATTTAAGAAAAAACACTGAGAATAAAAAGACCAGAACGGTGATAATATGAAGGAAAAGAATAGTTTTCATCACAAATTACTTGGCTGTGTTGATGAACCTCTCAACTTTTTTTTTCTTTTAATCGAAATATAGTTTACAGTTACACATTCTCAATAATATTTTATATAAGAAATTTGATTGAAAAAAATAAAATCCTTGTGTATTCAATACTTGCCATTTACCTAGTGAAACCGTATATGTAATGGGATTTTTTTGTAATATTCAGTTTCAGGCACTTACATTGGGATATAATGGAAGGACATATTATAATTTATATTTTTTCAATCAAAAAAGACAACTAGCATCTCTTAAAATTCTGAGTGAATTTGATGCGCTTGAAAAAAATAACAACGATCTTAACAATGAATAATGTTTGTATACAGTGCATGAACCATTTCTTTTTGGAATGTTTTCAGATTTTATACCAACATCTTGACAATTAAAACAAAATTTCACACAAATATGTCGCTTTTCAAGAACTTAAATTTTCTTTTTACGAGAAAACCAATGCATAACCTCACCTACACATTTGCAGATCGGAAACATAACAATATAAACTGACCTGGCAAGCAGAATATTGCAATTTCAGTAAATGAGACTATTTGAGATTATTTTTTCTTGTTAATTTTGATATTTGGTAAAGTAATTAAAAAAAAAGTATTTACTTTTATTGGTCCGTTTTTCAGTAAATACTTTGATCCGTGTACATAAAAATTAAAATTTTGCCAACTTCCAGAGTATTTACCGTTCTGCATAGTACTTACAGTAAAATACATGTAAAAAGGTTCTGTGTCTGTAAATATTTAAAAATGAGGTGAATAAATGCTTTCTTTTACTTTTAGTAATTACTGTAAAATTTGTAATACTGTCAGACCGAGTTGAAAAGTTGAAGCAAGCGCTGCATATTTTAAACGGCTGAGTTATTGAATGTGTATAATGGCAAAAACTAGTGGGCGTGAAGGTCTATCAGTCTATCAGTAACAGAAATTTTTTACTTCCAAAAACAGTCTACTGTGAATTTAAGTAATCTATTTCTACCAGAGATAAATGAAGGGAGGGGAGGAGCATTAAATTCTTAAACTTCAGAAGATGGAAATATTTATCTGATATCTCTCCTATTCAGGATTTCAAATTGCCTGCCATCAGCAAAGACTGTGGTGTACATAGAATGATCATCTGCAAAACAACAATCAACTGTGTTTTGCAAAAGGTAATGGTGAAAATTCTCAACCGGATTCATTTTCTGCAAACTGCTAACAAAACTGAAACAAAAATGGAATACGCTGTTCAAAATGCATAGTGTAATAGAAAAAGCCGACCGACTTCTGACACAGTTATATAAACCAGAAAGAATAAACTAGCATCAACATGCAGCACTTTACTATATAAGTAATCTGAGATACAGCAGGTGGAATTATTGCATGTACTTATTTAGTGAACACAAACTAAATATGACTAAACAAACAGTATGGTTTAAAAAAGTAATCTAAAAATGTAAAATATTTCTTGTAACTACAACATTTATTTTATGGAAAATATATTTTATTTTTTAAAAATTTCACTTATGAAAAGTGCCAATTTTTAGAATGAACCTATAAGAGAATGTCAAAATATTCCTTTTATTTTTAAATCGATAAGTAATACTTAAGAACAGAGGAACAAATTGCCTGGAATATATTTAATTATAAAACATATGTTTCAAAAGTACAGGCTGTTGGATTGGCAATAGCGGGTATCATAGATGTGTAGTATCACACATAGAAGGAAGCACAGGTGTGGTTTGTCAGCTTGCTATTGATCAATTTGTCAGCAGTCTGTTGTTATTTGCCTTACCGCCGATAGTAATTATGGTGACTGCAATAATAAACAATTTTACCAGATGTGAAATCCAGAATGTAACTTCAATTTCTCAATACTTCCAAAATTCACAGTGAACTGTATAAAATCTGTGGGCTAAGTAATGAGTGAAAGAAAGATAAGGCAGCGATGCTGAAAGTTTAATTAAGGCTGCACAAATCTTCATATGCAAAAAAAAAAGAGTAGAAATTATTACTGTAAAACAAGATAATCATAATCTATGTGCAAGGTAGAGTACAAAAATATTGAATGACACACAAAAATCAGAGGATGCCACCTGCATGTGGGGTTTTGAACTGCTATGAAAGAAAGAAAGAGAAAGAAATTATTTTTCCATATCATAAATGATAATGAAATGCGTATTTCATTTCAACATAAAGTCCAAACAACAATCGGTGTAATGAACATTTAAGTTTACAGAAGTCAAAAAAGTTTAAGCAAATCCCAGTAGCTCCAAAAATTATGCAAAAACAAAATCAATGAAATCAATTTATTTGGTAAAGAGTATAACACTTTTTTTCTTTTTTCTTTAACCTCCGGAATCAGTACATCTTCAGAGGGATGAGATGAATGAATTGTAACAAGTGTGAAAAATGCCATGCCTAACCGGGATTCAAACCTGGGACCTCTGGATGAAAGGCTGAGATGCTACCACTCAGCCACTGATTTTGGCAAAGAGTAACACCTAAAATGTATAATCTTAAAAAATGCGCACAGGTTGAATCGAGAATCTCCTTTTATTGAAATGTTTAAAAAAATGTAATTCTTCAGTTGGCAACAATGCATTCTATCTCTCACAGATTCTATAAAAGTTTCCCTATTTAATAAACATCAGAAAAAATGTTCAGATAAGGCTAAGAAATAGTAACAAATAGAAATAATTATTATCTAATTACACTAGGTTAAGTATTTTTGTAGATAGTAAAAATTAATTATAATTTTAAAAAATATACACAGTAAGGACAAATACCTAATTACACAAACAGATTATCTTCAATGCACTCTTATTAATAAACCATTATCATTTCATTAGATGCTGACGGTGAAGATGAGATTGTCTTTCACAAACATTACTTCCTAAAACCATATAATTAATTAGCTGTATTCTAAATAATTCTAGATAACAAACAAAATACTTTTGTTAAATGAAATAATTTCCAATAAATGACAAGAAAAAAAAATTAACAAACAAAAAGGGTGTAAAACAAATTTGCAATAGTTTAATTTAGTATCTTTTAAAGAATTTCACAGTTCTAGTTTTTTGACCGCGAAGAATTATGTACAACTACATCACCACCATATCAAGATTCTTATCGGAATATCTTACACATACATCTCAGAAGGATGATCTTAGTAGCCACCTGTACCTGTGACCCTGCACCATCTAAAGCACGCTAATGCTAACAGTAGCGAATAACAAATTATGTACATCAAAAACAGTTACTCGGTCACATTAATTACATTAACAAGGTTGAGGGTATAGAAGATTTGTGCAAAAACCTCTTAATACATTTTATAAACAAACAAGAGGCTTAACTGATGAATTGAAACAGATAAAAAATTATTGTATATAACAACTAACACAAGACAATCTCCATTCTTTTACCACTAGAACGTAAGTTGCTCAATGACAGTACCTATTTTGAGCATTCACTAAAAATAGTCTTCTATGCATCCAATAAAAATTGTATATATGCACTAATTCTGTCAGAAATTTACAATTACAGTACTCACAACTATTAACAGCAATTACTAATGCACTCTTTATAAGGAAATAAAATGTAGATAAATCTACAATACTGATAAAAGTACTTCATTTTAAGACATTTAATCACGTATTAAACTAATGAGATGTTTTAATATAATTTTATAAACTAAAACCATCACAATTCTTTATTTCATTGTACACATTTCAATCAAACTGATCCTTATACTAATGTAAACAATTACATACAATCGGTACAAAATTTTAATGTATACAGTTTCATGTTCAGTTGACCGGTTATACATAATAAAAAATGAAAACAATCAACTCATGCCTCTTTGATGGCACATTTTGATTAGCTTTTATTGAAAAAGTTAACTGTTCTAATAACTTTTTAATAATATTCTAAATTCAGTTTCAATTAAAGAATATAAAATTATTCCTATATTTAATCAACAGTATTACATTTCTATATAAACACTTTATTGATAGTATGAAATGGAAAAAAAAAAAAAAAGAAACAATCAGTGACACAGAAATATTCAATAGTTAAATAATGACACGCAATTACAAAAAGAATTTGTGATAAATAAAATATCTTTCTTATTCTATTTACATAATATAAACACAAAAAAAGAAATATTCAGAAGATAAAGAAGAAATCTCAAAAGAAATATAATATATACTAATTTATATTTTTAACAAGTTAGTCCATTTATAACTAGCAAATATAAGTTAGTCCATTTATATAACTAGGAAATAAGTAAACAAACACGTATGTGTGTTTGTGTTCTCCATAACACTGTATTATATTTTGATTTATTAAATTAACTGTGATGTATTTCACTTATAAATTAATGGTAAGAGAATTCTTATATTTTCTTTTCAAGTAGCATATTTTGTTGCAGTTTATTATCTAAGATATTACAACTATAGTTTACATATAAAACAGAATATATTTTATCACACAAACCACAATTTATGTGCCAAAGCAAGTAAATAAGAACTCAGAAACCAATTAGATAAAATTCATGATACTTAATTTACATATATGTACTGCACTTATATACATTAATTTTACATTTTAACTTATATATATATATACATAATAATTAGGGTGTAGTCCATTTCGGCACAAAATTGAAGGGTTCAGGTAAAATCCACAACCTAACAACCTTTCTGAAATAACATAATTCAGCACAAAGTTGCTTCAGGTAAAGGATTGGTTGGACAATTAAAGCCACCCCGTAATTGTTATGAACCGGAAAAAAAAAATGATTTACAGAGTAAAGTTGTAAGTTCTTCGATTAAAAGAAAGGCCGAGAGCGACATTGCTGAAAAGCCTGTGAAGATAATTCAGAAGGAGCTAAGCGACCAGAGTACTAGTTACACAAATCTTACATCCAATGACCTACATTGCATAAGAAAAAATATTTATTATGCCTGTCGAAAAATCTTACAAGCCTTGCCGAAATCTACCATAGAAGTTCATGATGCTTTACTAGAAATGAACCTTAAAACTAATAAAAGATAAGACTTTATGCTACTGAGTGATAAGATGAATCATGTGATAATTTTTTCATCTAAGTCCAATTTAAATTTTTTGTGCGAATCTAATATTTTATATATGGATGGCACTTTCTGTTATTCTCCTAAATATTTCAAACAACTGTTTACAATCCATGGACTTTTAAACGGCCATTATATTCCTCTAGTATTCTGTTTATTAAATGACAAAACTGAAAAGAGTTATAAATTTTGTTTGCTGAAACTAAAAGAAATATGCAAAGATGCTAATTTAAATCTATGCCACAGGAAGTTGTGATTGATTTTGAGATGTCAATTCATAACTCGATAAAACATGTTTGGAAAAAAAATCAAAATTACTGGCTGCAGGTTTCATTTGACCCGATCTTGGTAACGCCAGATACAGAAACTTGGACTAACCCAACAATATAAAGATAAAAATTTGGACATCGGAAAATGGCTGCATTATTATTTCAGACTTTTATTTTTGAATCCCGAAGAAGTCTAGAACTTTTATTTCTTTGATCTGTATGAAATGAAACAATCAAACCATTATTTAGAAAAATTTTCAGAATTACCTGGTAAAAACATATATGACTTGTGTTGAATCAAAATTTCCACCACATATTTGGGCATATGAATCTGCTGACCTCAATAAAACCACCGATGCATGTGAGTCCTTCCATTCTCATTTCAATAATTCATTTTTTCAAACACATCCATCTATATTTATTTTTTTTAACAAACTTATCAATATTCAAACCGAAACTTATATAAAATGTAACAGTCTTAGTACACCTTATAGATTTAGAAATATAACAACAAAGAAAAAGCATGACTTTATTGTTAGTAGAATCAAGGAATATAAAATAATAGTTTGTCAAAATAGTGTCTCATTATTTTAATCAAAATAATTGATATTTATATCATAAATATGTAAATGTGTATATTTACTTATGTAAAATTAAAGATGAGAGTGAATATATTGGTTTTCTTTGAGAATTTTTTTATTAATTATTTTCTATCCTAAAATAACTTTCCATAAACCAAACTTTACCCTTGTGCCAAAATGAGACATTGTCAGGTAGAGGAGGTTTATAAACTTTGTGCCGATTTGGGTTATTTTTGTACTGTATACCTGCTCGATGTGCCGACTTGGGCATCGCCCAATAATTAATGAACCATCAAATAAATAAATATTCTATTCAGATCAGTACATGATAATATAAATATGAAGTATGAATAGATGTGCTACTTTAAAAGTACTAAAGGGAACTTCTGCAGCAATAGCCTGGAAGGATGAAATAAATCTATAAGGAAAACACTGATTAGAGTAACACCAATAAAACATAACATATCAATTTTTTTGTGAGAAAATATATATTATATATGAGATGTGTTCAAAAAATACGGTGAATTATGTTATAAAAAACAAAGTAAAAAGGTATCCTTAAATCCTTAAGTAATTAAGGAGTAATTAATCTTCTTCAAAGTACTGTCCTTGACTAGCAATATACTTATCCCATCATTGAATCCACGATTGAACGATTGAAAGCATTTCTGAAAGGCTTCTTTTGGAATGGTTTTTAGCTGCTCTATCGTGATCTTCTCAATGTCAGAAATGGTGTCAAAAGTTTCCCTTTTATCACATTTTTTATTTTCGGGAAAAGCCAGAAGTCGCATGGTGCTAAATCTGGTGAGTAAGGCGGGTGTGGATATACAGGAAGACTTTTAACGGCCAAAAACTCGTGAATCAAAAGCGATTTGTGGCACGGTGCATTGCCATCATGAAAAAGAAAGCTGTTGCCCATTTTTTAGGTCTCTTTCTTCGCACACCGTTTCGCAAACGTTCCAGTACCCACTTGTAAAATTCGGAGTTTACAGTTGTTCTCCTCGGAACAAACTCTGATCACACTATGCCCTCACAATTAAAAAAAAAAACCAATGACCATGACCTTGATATTCGACTTTGATTGACAGGCCTCTTTAGGGCGAAGTGAGTTACCGGTTTTCCATTGAGAACTCTGAATTTTTGTCTCGCGGTCATAGCCGTAGACCCACCAACTTTCATCTCCGGTAACAATTTTGGCCATGAAGTCACTTTTTTTCAACTTGAAACAAAACTTAATGTTAATGTGTTGTTCAAGATCCATGTTTCACGACAGACACTGCAAACACGACCTCACTGCAGCAGCTATGGAGGCAGACTGACAAGCCGGAACGTGTTCAAACTTGTCACTGTCTGTCTCAACACATGAGGGTTTGAGACATACTAGTTGAAATAGATGCAGCATAAGTAATTGCTGCTGTAAAAATTCATCACCGTATTTTTTGATCACACCTCGTACATTCCACCCTGTAGGAAAAATCCAAACTAAAACAAAAGTAATAATCATATGAAAAATGACAAAACAAATAAACCAACATGTACAAAATTAAATAAAACTTTGAAGGTGATATTTTAAAAGTTGAAAAGTCAAGAATTTTAAAAATATTACTTAAAAACAAATCGATAAAATTACATCATTTTATTAAAAAAACAACTTTTTATTTCATTTTAGTTAAGTCAGTCAGTAATTAATAATAAATGACGACAATAATGTTATTTTAAACTCGGCTCAAAAAGTATCACAGCTATCTAAGAAGAATAAATTTAACTTCCCTTTGAGTAAAATTTTGAGACATGAAATTCATGAGGTCCATATTTCTTTGCTCCCTTGACTGAATGTGATTAAAATTAGACAGTACTAATGCCCTACATACAAAAATCCTTGTGCCAAATTCACCAAAATCAATCAGTCTGGAGATACCAAGCTAATATACATACTGTAATAAATACATCCTATCAAAATGTTTCAATGTATAGATTATGTATTTTTGGTCAGAGGGTCATGAAATGTCAATTTCTGCAATCATGTCATAAAAGATTGATGTGATCGGCATAGGTTCCCTTACAAAAGATACTGTATAGTTAGGAAAGTAAAAAAACATGATTAAACCCTATACAAACAGTACATTTATTATTTTTTTTTAAGGATGCCTTTTAATTGAAGTTTGATTTAAGTAATCAATAGGGCATTTTATGAAAGACAAATTTAACCGGATTTAAATAAGAGCTTTTAAAATATGAAAATACATTTATTATCTTTAAGAATTATAAACCCCAATTATATTACAAAACAATAAAGTATCATTGTTTTTTTAAGATTACCGACTACATTTACTTTTACCACATGATACAATTCACAACTTTTTAATTACAATTTCAAACTTTTTAAGTGGATCAAATTCAACACCTCGTTCTTACAAACATTCAGATTATAAAAATAAGTAATATTATTTCAGTGATTTATATAAAAAAATAAATAATTAAATATATAATCACAAAGTTCTCCTGGGACTTTCGTAACCTATTCTACGCATGAAAATAATGGAAAAAGTTCATAATAAACGTATATCCTAAAAATGCTTCGTTTTCAAGTTACGGTTAGTGAAAAGAGTTCGCTTAGATTATAGCCACCTTGGTAAAATTAATACGTGCTACAATTTTTAGGATGTTAATTAAGGGCCAAAATTAGTGATTTCTTACAGTCTTTGACTTGAGAAATTGAACAATCAGAGGAGTAATTTTTGAGAAATCTGGAGTGAAATACCAATAAATTGGGGTAAAAAGCCCTCTTTTTTATGTCTGATATAAAATAACTTTGTTAAAAGAGTAATAAACATATAAAACTTTTAAACAAAACCTGTAGAGAATTTAATTCTTAACAAAATGATTTAAGATAAATAAAACAAAGAAAATTAAGAAAAATTTGAATATTATTTAGAAAAATTACATTACTCCATTTGTCAGAAAAGTACTTATCTGAAAAACTTGTAACAGTACGGCTGAAAGGTTCGTAGGCTAACATAGAAAAGATCTTTTTTTGATACAATTTGATTTTATTATTCAATATAGTTGCCTTTGAGGGCAATATGATTATAGCGGTCATACATTTTTTCGATACCATTTTTATAGTACAATTTGTCTTTAGCCTCAAAATAGGCTTCAGTTTCGGCGATCACCTCTTCATTGACGCTAAATTTCTTTCCAGCGAGCATTCTCTTGAGGTCTGAGAACAGGAAAAAGTCGCTGGGGGCCAGATCTGGAG
>JAAAKQ030189886.1:0-12083 GCA_010016005.3 Zanna intricata | reverse complement strand
CTGACCGGGATTCGAACCCGGGACCTCCGGATGAAAGGCCGAGACGCTACCACTCGCGCCACGGAGGCCGGCTAAGACCTCCGGGCCTCGCGCCACAGAGGCTGGAGTCGTGGAGGCAGAGACCGCTGGCTCGGTAATGACAAGTGAAGCGAGCTCTGCGGCCTGGGTTCCGCCCCGGCCAGTTCCGGGACTCGTCTGTGCCCTGGAGATGGAGCCCTTGGCTAGACGGGTAATATAATAAATATATACAGCACGTCTGAAAAGTTCCGAAACTAAATTTCTGTAGTCGATACAAGTAGTACCTCTCGGAAAACCAAGAAAGTATATAGTACGATGTCTGATGAGTGTGTGAGTTCAAAATTTCGTCAGTTCACTCTCAAGTTACACGGCCGCGTACGTAGTGTTAATGTGACCTTGTGAGAGTTCTCGAACATGGAACAGACAAGCATGATAAAATGTTGTGTTCGATTTCAAAAATCTTCCGTTGAAACTTATTCTATGATACAGCAAGCATTCGGTGATGAAATCGTATCTCGTACAACAACATACACGTAGTGGAAGAGGTTTAAAGACAGTAGAGAGTCGTCGTTGGATGTCGACGAACGTAGCAGGAGGCCGTCTACAGCTGTTCACGACGAAAACGTTGCAAAAGTGCGCGTGCAACTAATCAAGGTGTTTTAACTGGTCAAACCATGAATTCTAAATTCTATTTGGAAATAATGAAACCGTCGCATTCGTCGAATCCGGCCTGAGTACCGGGATCCGAGCGGTTGGAATTTCTAGCACGACAATGGCTCGGCACACAGGCCGGTTTTTGACGACATTCCCGGTCATCTTAAACAGCTTGCACCGAGAGTTGAAGACGATCCCATAAAATGATTTCTTCAGAGTGTTTGACGGGCTTTACTTACGTTGCAACGAGTAACTAGAGAAGGGTTCTACGTACAGGGCTGATGTAAATAAATTCATATATATATATATATAAACTGACATATCATATATGATAAGAATTTTGCAAATGAAAAAGACTCCCCCCAAAAATATTACTTTTTTTTTAAATTACGGGAATTACTTTCACTAATGAAAACTACTGTCGTTCAATTTTGTTAATATGAAAAACACTACTAAGAGACGTTACTACGTCAACTACTAACGAAACTGGATTACTACGTCAATGAATCAGTCGACTTCAAAGTTCTATTGAGAAATTAATATCGTTGAACTTAACAGTAAAAATTAAACGATCAAGAGCAGAGGGCGCGTAAACTATTGTTACCCAACATCACACTGCTTGGCCGACGCGATTTTAGGTATATTTCATAAGAAAGCTAACTACTGTAATGGGTAATATGATTCGACTTATGGAAAATCTCAACATACCTTCGCGTTTCACATCTCCCATAACCACTGTCGTATTGAGTAAATTTGAAGTTTTTCTTAATTTTAAAGTGGAAATCATTTTTATTCCCTACTTAGCACCGGTGAAATCTACCTCCGCGTTCCGGCGTGCCGAAAGGAATTTTTTTTCAAGTCTCGATGAAAATGTACATAAAATATAGGTACGTTTTTAGAATTTCCACCCCAAAATTTTCAATTTTTTTCTTCACGAATACAATTGAATAAAGAACAATTCAAAAATAAACTATTAATAAGTAATTTATACAACTGTCATTGTATAAATGTACTCAAAATGTAATTCTACACTAAAATTGAGCTGGAAAAACAATTTTTTTTTTTAATTTATTGAAAATTGTATGGTTTTTTTTTTTAAATCACGTTTTTCCATCATAATTTCGCGTAGTAATGTTATTGTATAATATTTAAATGAATGGAAGCAAAAAAAAGTGAAAAATTTTGGGGGGCAAATTCCAAAAAAGTACCAAAATATATAAAATCAGTAAACTTACATCTTAAAGTAATTATAAATAAAGAATATAAAAAAAATTAATATCTTCTTAATAATCGATCGATGTATACACATGCGAGCGTAACGATTAGCAAAATAAATTAAATTAAGATATGCAACAGCATGTTTTATCTCAAAATAAACGTTAATAAGAGTACAATTAACATAGAATCGATTCCAATAAGTTTATCGACTACATCTATAAACTTATTTATTTTTTTTATCTCACCGAATCTAAAATTAATTCGAATATACGATCTAAATAGTAATAATATAAAAGAAAAACAAAAGTTAAATAATTAAAAAATCATAAGCCGCCGGTTATACATTTTTAGAAATTCTAATATCAAGAACACTACACAACCGATCTGGGAAATTACTTATCGATACTGCTGAATTAGTTATGGAAATAGAAAACGTAACCGGCCAAGCAAAGCGCGCAATCTTTATTCATTGTGAAACCGTACTAATAAATGATTAGACAATTTTTTTCTATTAATATTATTATTTCTCGTTTTTAAAAATAGAAGATCACATCATCTATCTTCTATCTATACTCTATCTATATAAATAAAAATGTGTTTGTTTTTCAAAATCTTAAATCTCCGATTGTTTTTCACAGAATGCTTTGAAATTTTGACACAACGATACATTCGAATACGCGCGTTTTTATATACAGGTTTCAGAATTTTGAACTCGCTAGATGGCGCCGGGGTCGAGATATCTGGTAAAAAATTTACGGTGTGATTTGGAATACATATTAGTTACGTGAAAAGAAACATTTTTGCAAAAACTATACCCGCTAGGTGGCGCCAGTGTCGATATATTTACGAAAAAACAAACTAATATACGAACAGATTTTCTTCTTCTATATATATATATAAAAAGCAACGTTCGTATGTATATCCGTTATAAACTAAAAAAAACTACTCAACCGATTTAAGCGCGAGGAAAAAAGGGAAAATGGAAGAAAGGAAAAAAGGGATAAATTGAAAAATTAAATTTTGGGAAGTTCCGTATGTTGGGTTTTTTTAATGTTTCATCAAACTTTCAATTGCGTTCATTTAATCTATATATATACTCAAATCTAGCAACAACGAAGCATTGCCCGATCTGCTAGTAAAAAAAAAAATTTAATAATAAAAATCACGATAAAATGTATTATTTAAACGCCATTTTAATATTAAACAAATTTAATTAAATTTGAAAAAATTAAACGTGGGCTTTCAGATCATCGCCTATTAAATTTAAATTAAGTTTAAAATCGTATCGCTTTTCAGAATCAGTCTATCTCTTGTTTCTAATTAAAATTGAACTTCTCAAATTTGTGTTTAATTTTAATAGGCTTTATTAGAGTATTTACTAAATTGACTCTCTCTCTCTCTCTCCCTCCCTCCCCCTCTCTATCTCTCTCTCTATCTTTCTTTAATGTAAATTTTTTTTAATTATAAAAATCGAGCCATTGATTCGCACTTAATAATATCATTTGTCCACCGGGCTGTGTAATAGTTAACGCGACATTGCAAATTAGCTGATTTCGAAGTCGAGAATTCTAAGGTTCAAATCCTAGTAAAGGCAGTTACTTTTATACGGATTTGAACACTAGATCGTTGATACCGGTGTTCCTTTGGTGATTGGGTTTCAATTAACCACACTTTTATAGAGTGGTCGAACAAGATTGTACAATTGTACAATCTTATTTATGTATATACGTACTCGTATATACATAAATATATATATATATATATATATACACACATACACAAACTTTTGAACGGACGGTGGTTTTGAAGTCTGCATGGCTAACCATACCCTCAGCAGTGCAATCACCATCTTGCCGCCAACGATTCTCTACGGTTTTAATTTACCTAATAACAGATTGTGGTTATCTCGGAGGTCCCGCGTGACATTTACACTTTCTGCCCTCGTCAGCTACACCTCACGGCTGCATGGACTAACATTACCTCGGCAGTGCAATCGCCATCATGCCAAGAGCGATTCAATGTATCATTTTAATTTACACAAAGCTAACCGAATCTTGGTGCTTTTTTTTTTCCCCCATCTACCCTGGGTCGGACCTACAATTATTGTACAAGTGTCTCTGCCTCTAATAGGGTCTCTCCGCCCAACGGCTGTATGTCCGGCACGACAGCTTAGCCCCACCGGACTAGATCTTTTAGTTGCCATTAGCCTCTAACCGCCAGAAATGGAGAAGCTGGATCCGGCAATGCCATCACCAGCGGCCGGGTCTCGGTCTTTTACTTTTACCCATTTCCCACTACAATGGGGGACTTCCATACAAGTACAACAACCTCCCAAAGGCTCTCGTACTTGTATGGGAGCCTTGCGTGGTCGACCTGAGAGTGTACCAGACTACTATACTTCATTTACATTCATACAAATCATCCTCTGAAGTACCTTACGGTAGTTCCGGAGGCTGAAAAGAGTGAAAGAATTTATAGCTGAAAAAATCACTTTTGGCACGTCGGAAGGTGCCGGAGATAGGTTTCACCGGTGCTAAGTAAAAGATAAAAAAGATTTCCACCTTAAATTTATAAAAAACTTCAATTTTACTCAATACGACAAAGATTCCATGTGAAAAAAATTTCACATTTTTAGCATACGATAAGCCCCTCACCTTCTTACAATTCCAGCAACATTCTGGTCATCCCTTGCCGTAAGGGTCGGTCATATCAAAAAGTGTTTCAAACAAAAGTTTTAAGAATGTTTAGAGGATTAACAATCACTTTGAACCGATTCTATTCTACCTGTTAAGGAAATTACAATTTTTTTTTTTTTTATCTTCGCGACCCCACTTTTTCCACCCCCTGGACCAACGGTCGGTGATATCAAAAACTTTACTTTTTAAGTTTTAGGCCCTTATCCACATAATAAGAACTTTAAACGAATTCGATATTTTACATAGTAAGAAAGTTATAGCGATTTTTTTTTCGAAAAAGCCTCCCCGTTTCCACTCCGCGGTCCAATTTTGCCTAATAATGAATTCGACCGAGATTTTGGGTTGTTATATTTCATGTATCAATTTGAAAGTTATTGGCGCAAAACTACAGTTATTGTGTCCACAACAAAGTGAAATATATATATATATAAACTTTTGAACTGAAAAGTGGTTGGGAACTGAAAAGATGGTTTTGGAGTCTAGAGGATGTGAAACGTGAAGATATGTTGAAATTTTTCGGAAGTCGAATCATGATAAACCCATTACAATAGGGAACTTTCTTATGTAATTTACCTAAAACGCCCTGGATCTTGGAGCAAATGCCTAATTCTACTTCATGACAATGCCCGGTCTCACACAGCTCAGACAAATCGAGGACCCACGGAAAATCAGATAGGGGGAAATACTACCTCACCGCTATACAGTCCTGACTTGGCCCCCATCGAAATTCCAATAGTTTGCGCCACTCTAGAAGCGTAAAAGGTTTAAAGGCAACGACATCAAAGATGTGCTAAATTGGCTCAGACACTGATTCCGATATTTGTTTTCGGCGTACATAAAGTACACAATTATAGATTAAGTTAGGGTGACCACACTAGGGTGGTCACCTTAGGGCCTAGTGGTTAACGCGACATCTCAATTGGATCTAATTTCGAAGTTAAGACTAGTAAGGTTCAAATACTAGTAAAGATAGTTATTTTTATACGAATTTGAATACTAGATAGTGGATACCGGTGTTTTTTAGCGGTTGGGTTTCAATTAACCACAAATCCTCAAGAGAGGTTGACCTGAGATTGAACAAAACTACATTAATATCATCCTCTTAAGTAATACTTTACGGTAGTTCCGAAGATTAAATAGGAAAAAAAAAGACAGATTATGTTAAGTTATGATTTATTCTGGTAATTAATGACAGATAAACATTGACAGCATCATTGCTGACTGCATAGACAGCAACATTGTGCTAAAATCTTGATATGGATGAATCATGATATAAAAAAAAAAAAATCATTAAATAAAAATTACAAGTGATTGTAAACTCTATTAATAAATAATAATTATTTATAAAAATAATAATTATGTGACTTAAAAAACTTAATAAATAAATTTTATACAAAATAAAACGTTTTTCCATTGTTAATCGTTAAACAAACGGGTGGAAAATTAGTATTAATATTATTTAAAAATTAATCGAAAGGCTAACATTGTTTTGCAAAAGTAATTATTTAAATCGATCGGAAAATCGATTAATCGTTATTCAGTAAAATTAAAAATTGAAAGAAAATAGGGTAAAATGTTATATTGCATAAAATAAAACTAATTGTTAATTTTTTTTTAGTTAGTCGTAATCCATCGCATAATTTTTTATCTCGTTAGAAACACATCTATTGAATACACCAATATTTAAATTTAAATCATTTTATTTTTAAGTTAAAAAAAAACAGATAAATGTGAAAAAATCACTAATTATAATTTAAATTTTATTTCATGCGTTTTAAACCAAACGATACAATTAATAATAACATAATACGCGTAATGGCATGTAATTAAAACGTGTTATATTTAAAAATAATAAACAAATGATTTCGATAATAATACAATAATCATTCGCTTTCTATAGAATTTCTTATATAGCAAACTACAATCGTACTTCTTATAAGAAAAAAACACAGGAAAGAACGGTACATACAACTATTCAAACCGAGTACGTAAGTACAAATCTACTATAAAAGGTCAATCGATTTAAATGGATACATGATAGTTCAAATGTAATTATCTGTAACATTCTTTGACCGATGGAACGAAATAAAAGGTTTTACACTCTTACGTTAGCCGAGACAACTGTTTGTCAACTTACGAACAGGTTGGTTGCAGGTGTAAATGAATACGTGGCTTAATTTATACGTATAATATTATAACAAACTTACCTTATTAATAACAATAATCCAAAGAATCATCTGAACACAACACCGATAACATAACACTGTCACGTCACAATTTCCGCAATAAAAATTAACATAAAAACAAACAAATACACCTACTCCACTACGCTCACTTAAGACCGACTCGAACGATTGTGAAGTTTTGCCGGTAGACTGCGTAACTGTTCCTCCCGCCCTCTTGCTCAATAGTGTTACCAACAAAATAAAATTTAATTACCTCTCGTTCGATTGTATACGTAAAAATAGGTTAAACAGTTACAAAACTATTTACAACATCTTTATAACTTGGTTTTTTAACGTATTAGAATTATAAATCTTGTATTTAACTAAAAATATAACTAACTTACTCTAATCTAATTACATATTAACTTAGATAAAAACTAAAAGAAAAATATTCTAAAATAGAAGATAAATATTTTTTACGGGAAAATAATAATGCTAGAGGCTGAATCGTTAAAGGTGAAGGACGAAGGAGTGTATTAACAGTTTACTGGACCATTATTAGATAATTTGAATACGAAAACAAGACGTTATGGGAAATAAATCACAGCAGTGTAACATACATAGTTATACTATTTTTTTCGCTGTTTAATTAACATTCTCTGAAACGCCGCGTTCTATTATTTTATTCATAATACATATGTATTTTATTTTAAATATTGAAATTAAATTTCTATATCACACAAAATTAATGATTTGTGTATTCTACAAAAAATTTCAAGGGAATTATAACTCTTTTAATAACATTTTTGCTTTTAACTTAGAATAAAGTAAATCAACTCAATAATTTTTATAATGCCATCTGAATTGTTAACTATTTTTTTTTTATCAATCTGAACTGATGGATTAAAAAATATTAAATTAATACAAATTTGTTAACATTTCAGTTATTTCTTAGATATAAAAAAATTATTTATCTTATTATCCAGCATTTTAACACAGAATGATCTATGGAAACATTTCATCTTTTTTTATGACAAACTTCAATAACAATGAATAATAAAGAATAAAGACTTTTTTGTGATCACTACATAATAATAATTCATATAGATCATGTAAAGATTGGTATGTATGTTATGAACTATTTCACAGATAAAAAAATACAAATTTCACTGCAAAAGTAAATTCTTCTGAAATTTTGTTAAACATGTACCCCAAAATCTCTTTGGCCATTTCATTCATGCTGGGAATATTGTATCTAAATAATTAAAAGGACAAAAATTAATGAAAAAGAGTAATAATCAAATTAAAATAATTGACTCAAGTGGATGAAGTCAATTATTTGTTTTTGATACTATATTTTTTTCTGTCTCTTTTTTTGTTTAGCCTCTGGAATTACCATAATTTAGAGGATTATATGTATGAATGTAAATGAAGTGTGGTCTTGCAGAATCTCAGATTAACAACTCTTGAGAAGTGTGGTTAACTAAAAGCCAACCATCAAA
Organism: Zanna intricata; assembly: GCA_010016005.3. NCBI lineage: Eukaryota > Metazoa > Arthropoda > Insecta > Hemiptera > Fulgoridae > Zanna > Zanna intricata. Next base: position 3,830 of record JAAAKQ030189886.1, on the reverse strand, counting down.
GAACACTGGTATCCATGATCTAGTATTCAAATTCGTAAAAAATTACAGAAAATTTAGTATCCATGTACTTATTCTCACTGTTTTGTCTTTACTATGTTACTCTTGCTGCTGCTTTCACCAGAGATCTGAATGGGTCATTTTACCTATGGAATATTTAAAAAAGAAGATATCATCATGGTGCCTGACTAACAAAAGGAAATGCAATGGTATTCTGTTGCCATCTATATTCTAATGGTGAAGATATTCTTAATGCCTCTGGGGATAACTTCTCATCCCTGGGGCAATAGACTGCCCCAAATTTCTAATTTTTTTCTTTTTAGCCTTCGGAACCACTGTTAAGATATTTCTTCGGAAAATGATATGTATTAATGTAAATGAGGTGTATGTAGTCTTTAAGAGTCTCAGGTCAACCATTCCCTGATATGTGAGGTTAATTGAAATCCAATCACCAAAGAACACTGGTATTCATGATCTAGTATTAAAAACCATTGCAGTAAAAACCATAGTATTAAAAACTTTCATTGCCATTTGTAATAAATCACCAAATATTTTAAAAATTCTTCTAGCCAATTTATTTAGAATAAAATTTTTGAAACAATATTACTATGTCAATGAATTTTCAAATAATATAAATTTTAAAAAAATCCTATGTGGACACTACATGACTTCCTTGTGTAACTATTAAATTGCATATACACACATTTGACTGTGCTTCATTTAATCTTATTTCATTTGAAAGTGAGATACAATCCTTTAATTCTTTAATACAGTGGCCATTTATACAATTGTTATAATATTAATTTTTAACATTAACATCAAATAATTTTACAATTATTAATTTAATAATCTTATCTGAAGTATTAAATTAGAGTAAAAGTCAACTTATTATTCTTTAAATAAATGTAAGTCATATCTATCTAACACTACGTTTTTTTTTTTTAATTATTATGATGTAACCATCAATAAAATGAAAACAGGAGAAGATTAATAAATTTTATAGCAATATTTATTATCAAGTAGACTGAAACATATGCATAAATAAAAATATATGATTCTAAATAACAATTTTCAATTAATATTAAATCATCAGATGATTCACCAAATCTATTACATTTACACATATGTAATAATACTATTTAAATTACATATAGACAGTTTTTTTTTTTAAATGAAACATACATAAAATTTTACTTCATTAATAACTTCTCTTTTTTTTTTGTTATTGATATTGTTGAATTATTATTATGTATTGTAAAACTTTTTTTTTACTATTAGAAATTAATAATTATTAATACTGCAATATATTTAAATTAAAAAAGGAAAAGACTTCATCTTTTGACTCTAATTCAGAATTATGTGCCTTCCCTTGCAAGATCCAAATATTTCATTAATTAAAATTTTATTTGGTTATAACTCTGGAACCAATGAAAATAAGGACCACTTATGAAATAACATTGAAAAGCTCTCTATGAGTGCTAGTAATAAATTATTACTATAGTTAAGAAAAAGTCCAAAAGCCTTTTTTGGGATCCTTTTTGATTCAGTCGATTGTAATCAAAAGGGAAGATTTACAACTAGATGTTACAACAGTACTAAATCCAAAATTTCAACATCCTACAGCTAATCGTCTTTGAGTTATGCAAGATACATACGTATTTATGGACACTGAAACTACAAAATGGATGTTTCCGTTGAAATCTGAAAACCAACATTTTTCTAGATTACAATACTTCCTTGTACTTACTTCGTACAAATATGTAAAAACAACTTGAATTATCTGCATCACGTTCAATGTGAACATAAATCATGTTTAAAGACATTTTCAACAGCAACCACTGAATTGAGAATTATTTTTGAACTATTTTTTTCTTCTATATTTAATGTATTTATCCTTTCTTAAAGAACTAGAGAATTGTAACTAGAGAACACTAATTACATCTTAGATTTCATGAAGGGAAAATCCTGAAATTCACCTCCCATTGAAGGAAGGGGGCAACAATTAAATATATTAAAGTTAGCTGTTATTCACAAATAGCTAACGAATGAAAGGACCTATCAGCTCCTGAGATAAGGAGTCTACCTCTACAGGTGTCACATTTTGTAGGGAAGATGAGCAGTAGAGCTTATCTCTATGAGGTGGTTTGGGAAACCATCAAGTTGGTCTAGTGGTGAACTCAATGCAAATTAGATGATTTTGAAGATGAGAGTTCTAAGATTCAAATCCTATTAAAGGTAGTTATTTTTATATGGATTTGAATACAACATAATGAATACCAGTGTATTCTTTGGTGGTTGGATTTCAATTAATCACATCTCAGGGAATGGTTGACCTGAGACTCTTCAAGACTACATATACTTCATTTACATTAATACATATCATTCTCTGAAAAAATATCTTACGGTGGTTCCAGAGGCTAAACAGAAAATAAAGTAGAGATTTGGGGCAGTCTATTGCCCCAGGGGTAAGAAATTATCCCCAGAGGCATTAAGAATATCTACACCATTAGAATATAGAAGGCAACATAATACCATTGCATTTCTTTTTGTTAGTCAGGCACCATGATGATATCTTCATTTGTTAAATATTCCATAGGTAAAATGACTTCCCATTCGTATGAATTTTGGTGAAATCAGCAGCAAGAGTAACATAGTATAGACAAAGCAGTAAGAATATGTACATAGAATGTGAGAGCATGATTTTCATCATACGAGTTGGAAAACTTGAAGATAGATATAAAAATAAATAAAATGGATATAGTAGGGATAAGAAGAGTTAGATGGAAGGGAAAAGCCTACCGTGCGTGTCTAATGGTTAATTCATCAGTGCAATCAGCTGATTTTGAAGTCAAGAATTCAAATTCTACTACAAGGTAGTTAGTTACTTTTATATGGATTTGAATAGTAGATTATGGATATTGGTGTTCTGTGGTTGTGTTATGGATATTGGTGTGTTGGGTTTTCAATTATCCAGGATTTCAGGAATGATCCACCTGAGACTGTTGAAGACTACATTTCATTTATATTCATACATATCATCCTAAAAGATAAAACAGAAAAAGAGAGAGAGTGATGGAAGGGGAAAGGAGAGCTGAGAAAGGGTAGGTTACCTTACATTTACTCAGGGGAGTGTATATTAAAACCACTGCTGTACTTTTTAACATCTATTTCCATAGTCTGTAGTTATTACAGTACTACACTAAATAAAATCCTATCTATACCTCTTTAAGTAGAGTATGGCCTTCTTTTCTTTTTCTGCTTAGCCTCTGGAACTACCGTACGGTATTACTTCAGAGGATGATATGTATGAATGTGAATGTAGTGTAGTCTTTAAATCTCAGGTTGACCACTCCTGAGAAGTGAAACCCCACCACCAAATACAAGCAATATCCATGATCCTGTATTCAAGTCGATATAAAAGTAACTATTACCTTTACTATGATTTGAACCTTAGAACGTAAGACTTTGAAATCAGCTGATTTGCAATGTCACATTAACCAGTAGATCAGTCCGGTGCACTAAGTAGATTATGACCTGCTGTTGGATTTTTTAAGCCAAACATTTTTTATATAGAAATTTACTATAATTATTAAACAATTTATTCCCTATCTAGTGCCAGTCGTTTCATTTCAGTATACCTCCTATCAATTTGTTTTACATATTCCAACCATTGCCTACCTGCTCAATTTTTCCCATCTACCTGTCCTTCTAATATCAAAGCGACTATTCCAGGATGCCTTAATATGTGGCCTATAAGTCTCTTCTTTTAACTATATTTTTCCAAATGCATCTTTTTTCATCAATTTGCCGCAAAACCTCTTCATTTGTAACTT
>JAAAKQ030189875.1:0-12083 GCA_010016005.3 Zanna intricata | reverse complement strand
ATACATTCTCTCATATAATCCAATGTTGATAGACTATTTTTTTGCTATACATCTGCTTTCATGGTAATATGGCTGCCATTTCCCATATGATCAACTTAAACATAGGTAACAGATCTCAATACAGCTATTACAGTAAATATTTGCTCATCTGCTGCTTTTTGGTTGCATGCAGTACACTTAGATGATGAGGGTGGACCACCTACAGATACAAAACTACAGCAATTTCAGATATAGAAATATTATTAAAATGTAGTAAATTATCATACAATTCATAACAAAACCTTTTTAAAAATTTTAAGATAGTTTGGTTCTCTTTGTTTTTTAGATTTTCTTGTGTATCATTCTGTAAAATTTTGTATTTAATTATAATAATTTATAATTTTGATTAGTAGCAATATTATGAATGTTACAATATTCTCCCAAATTCACATTTTCTTTTTTTCAAATAGTACTTGAATTGTGGTCACAGAGGGATGTACACTTGTTTTGTGGCTACAGGTTGCTAATAAAATGAGGTGTAATTATGGAATTGTATGGAATCATTTCCTGGAAGTAATGTTACATTTGTATAAAAAAAAACAAATGGCACTGTACTGTTATATTGAGGAATAAATTCTCTAAAATTTTTACTTTTTGCATTTTCACTAGTATGAAATAATTTATGATCTTTCCAGGCATGAAGACTAACTTTACCATTTCAACTTAAAATTGAAAAATGCTTTGAAACTATATCTTGAATTAAACTATATCTTTAATGAATTGCAGCTATTGCACTTAAGTAATATTTCCAATATAATATATTGATGTAATTTCCAATGAAATCAATTCTAGGTGCGTTTCTTTACATACCCTACATTACTTATCTGTTCTTCTTTTCTAGATTTGTATTTTCCTCTTTTTCCCTAACTGTAGTCATTTGTTTTCATCATTTTAGTGTGTAATGCTCATGTTATGAATGGGTGGAGCTGTTATCTGGATTTTTAGATAATATCACACAGTCAACACAATATCTTTTTATCTCTAAGAGCAGGAAGTATATATTTAAATTATATATTCATGGACTTAAATAATAAATGCACATATCCTCAACAAACCCAGTATAGGTACTCTAGAAAACTGTTGCTGTAGCTGCAATTTCAGCATGATCATAAGTTTCATCCCTACTTGACCATGATAATGAGCTTCTGATGAGAAAAAATCGAATCAGCAATTCTAAATTCATTGGTAGAGAATATAACCATATAACAGTAATTGAAGATTGTCTACATCATTCTGTGGCCTGTAGGTAATTACTACATGTTCGAGTGAACAGGTTGTGAGTTCATTTACAAATAATTTATGGTTTTATGCTAGTCTGAAGCAAACTAGTTACAAGGTCTGTTCAGAAAATAATCAAAGTTTATTGTTTTTAATCTTTATTATTAATTCTACAGATTATTGGTCCTTGTCCCCTTCAAAGTAACTCCCCTACCCCATTCACTCACTATTCCCAGTGGTGTTGCCATTTCATGTAGTATTCCTGAATAGCATCTTTTGAAATGGCCTTTAAGGTCCATGACGAATTTGCATTAATGTCATCAATAGTTTCAAGATGGCATCCTTTCATCATTGATTCTAATTTCGGAAATAACAAAAAATCACAAAGAGCCAGGTTTGACGAGTAGAGGGAATGAGGGAGGACAGTCAAACTATTTTTGACAAAACTATCGAATTGACAAAGACGAGTGTGCGGACGCATTTTCGTCGTGAAGGAACCACATGAGATGTCTCGCCACGACTCTTATCTCTTTTTGCGGATTTTTTCACGAAACCGTTGTAACATGCCCTAATAGTACGCACGGTTCATTGTTTCACCTTGAGGCAAGAATTCAAAATGCACAATTCCATTAAAATCGAAAAAAATAGAGAGCATCATTTTGACACTGAATCGAGACTGACGTGCTCTCTTGGGGCGTGGAGATCCTTTGCCAATCCACTGGGATCATTGAATTTTTGTATCAATGTTGTAGCCCTAAATCCGTTTTCGTCTCCGTTATGATGTTTGCATGAATGTTTCACTGTCGTTGGCTTGTTCAAGAATTTACAGTCAAACTCCACTAGATGTTCTTTCTGCTGTTCAATCATCAAACGAGGAACAAACTTTGCTGCAACTCGATGCATAAACAATTTTTCAATCAAAAATGTCATGGCATGATTCAAGTGAGGTACGAACCTCTTCTGCAAGTTCTCTGACAGTCAGTCAGCGATTTGCATGCACCAGATCGTTGATTTTCTGAACGTGGGAGTCATCAATTGCATTGAAAGCTTTCCTGGCCGAGGATCTCTTCAATCGACTAACGAACACTTTTAAATCGTGAAAACCATTCGTAACATTATGTACGACCCAGAGCATCATATCCGTAAGCTTGTTTCAAAAGTTGAAACGTTTCTGTGAGAGTTTTCCCCAGTTTCACGTAAAATTTTACGTTGTATCGTCGGTTCCGAACACTTTAATACGTTACACTCAAATAACAATAACTCAAAAGCTAGACCAGATATCAACAACCCAAGAACATGTGATTACAGAGGAGATTGTGCGAAACACAATGCTGCTAACCGTACCTCACTAAAAATCTCCTTTGAGCATTATTAGAAATGTTCTGTTATTTTCTGAACAAATAAAGTATAACAACTAAAAATTAAAAAAAAAATCAATTCAAATGGAAGAAAAAATACTATTATTCAGTTAATTATTATGAAAAAAAGAATTTAAGATTGATCGTGAAAAAGGTATGTATTCTGTTTGGCTACCGCTACATGCGGCAGAGAACATCTACACACTTGTAAATTTTTCCGAACTGTATTTACTAAAAATCCTTTCCAAAAACTTAATTTGATATATCATGTCATTTATCGTTGAAATTAATTTTTTTTTTTTAAATTACAAACCTTATTTTAACTCTCAATAACAGTTTTAGCAATTATTCAAAGATAACAAAGATGGTTACTATAATCATTTATTTTTATCTATATAAATTAACATTCTGTAATATTTATCCCTGCACTGAGTCAAAATAAATTTAGAAAAACATACAAATTTTATTTGGATTTTCTTTTATTAAAAATGGGAAATTAGGGACCTATATATGAAATAACAAACTAGTCGCGATATTTGACTGATATGATACACTTATCCTCCTTCTGACTCAACATTTATAAATTTATTACAGCCAGCCCGAGTACTGTTAAGTTCGAGTTTTGTTAGTTTTTGGCTTATCTGAATCTTAACAGCATTTATTTTTTAAAAAAACATCATCAAAATTGGTAGTGAAAAATTCTGGAAATAAGTCTGAAAAATAATCCATTTAAAATATATTGGATGGAATTTTGATTTTAAAAATAAGTTTAACTATATCACTCAATTTTCATGGTAGGGGGTAGATTTGTCAGTGCATTCTCCTGAAAATCCCAAATCTGCTCCTGCTTGAATGTAAATTAAAAAACTGTGTTCATTGCGTATTATTTTAATTGAAATATTGTTCTAGTATCTTGGCACATGGTATGAGTATAAAAGATACCCCAATTTCTTTCAAATTGGAACTCGTTGTGTAAAAACTGACTACCGGTACACTATTATAAGAGAAGACTATAAAAATCACAGTAACGTACATAACAAAGACAAGAGCGACTACTATCCCATACTAGTGAAAAACAGTGCTACAGTATCAATGTAAGTAATTTTTTTTCTATTTTTGTAGCTATTTTAGTAAGTTCTCTGTTTTTTCATAAAATAAAAACAGATTTGTGTCATGGATGAGAGTTGAAATTTTTAAACAGATTTTCAATCTTATTTTAAGGGGTGAACTATTTTAATATTCCTCTTTTTTGATCCAATAAATTTCTTTAAATTTTTCTTCCTCATCCAGCTTTCAGATCATTCCCTCCATCTCATAGTAAAATCAAAAAATTTACCGATTTTTCCATTATATGTTTTTCCCAGTTCCATAGGATTTTTCCATTCAACTGATTATGCTATGTACTTAATAAGTATTGTTTTGTCCATGATGGTTAATGGTGAAATTGGAAAATTTCTTTATCACCTTAATTCAGAAAAGTTTAAGTAGTTTTTGCAACTGAGTTGTAAATTTGTGAGTGATAACTGAAAAATAGTACAGTGTTCTTCTTTCAGTAGAAGTTTTCCTATTTTTATGTTTATTTTACATTTTTTTATGTTTTTGAATTAATATCCACTCATTGTAGATCAACTAAATAAAAATTAAAAAGTAGATTAAAATTTCTTTTAGTATGATATTTCTCTCCTCATTCATATAAAGAAAATTTTAGTAAGCTGTAATTTAAAAATTCAAATTTATTTAATCGAGTTTTTTTTTTTTTCATAAGGAAATGTTCAGAACAGACAAAATACCAGCAAGTTGAGCAATAAATTGTTAATCTTTTTTCATCTAGTCATTATTATTTTTCTTATTAAAAAGAGATTTTAATAAAATAATAAATTTAATGTGCCTCATCTTCAAAATCTTCAAAATATGTTTCCAGGATATTTTTTTCAAAACTTAATACAATTCTTCAGTGATATAACTGATAGCGCTGTTAATCACGATTGTTTTATGATAAAATAGTATGAGCGTATTTGACTTATATTGAGTTATTTTGTGTTGCATATGAAGTTTGAAAATGTTCTATAAATCCTTATGTTAGAAATGCTGGTACTTTTTTGGAATTTGCCCCCCAAAACTTTTTTTCTTCACGAATCTGTATAAATATACTCAAAATGTAATTCTACACTAAAATTGGGCTGGAAAAATACTTTTAAAAAAAAATTTTATTGAAAATTTTATGGTTTTTTTTTCAAAAAAATCACGTTTCTTCATCACAATTTTGCGTGGTAATGTCATTGTATAATATTTTAAATGAATTGAAGAAAAAAAAAGGTGAAAAGTTTTGGGGGGCAAATTCAAAAAAAGTACCGAAATGCTGATCACATTAAGGTGATTTTGTTGTTTTGCAGTATTTTTATTATTATTTATGAATAAAATATATAATTGTTATATAAAGTATAATTTATGAAGACACAGTATTATCAGTTATGATTAGATTAGCTATTTTTCTGTTAAATATAAGTAGATTATATATAAACTTTAATAATTCAAATTATGTACATGGCTTTTCATATTCTAATAATAAGAAATTATTTCTTTGCTCTATTTCAGATGGGGTTATAACCATGATGTATTAATAATAGGAGGAGCAAAGCTTTTAAATCCTTCATCAGGAGAAGGAAAACTACTTGTAAATCTCAATGGTCAGAATCTTTTCTTTATTAATAATTCATATTACAATTAGTTTATTAATATAAGCTCTTTCAGCTCTCGTTCGGCCGACACCTCCTAGAGACATGCGGGAACGCAAAGAGGATCATGAGATAGGTCGCTGCAATTCTATCAAATACCAGAAGACCTGGTGAGCAGAGTAGTCAGTGTAATCAATGTAACACATTCCACTATGCTTTATGGGCTGAGATTAGAATGGCAGCAATAAGGTATAACAAGTGAAGAGAATATTGAGCTCTCTTCATAGGAAGTGCTGCCTAACGGTTACTTCTGTTTATCGTACATCTAGTGCAGTCAACATCCAGCAGTCGAAGTGCTGGCAGGGTGCTACCTATTGATTTATTTATTACTCATAGGAAGAGACTGAGGGACTCATTAGGAGACTGCCTCCTCCAGATGAGAGAATGTTTGCTGTGTCCATTTGGCAAGGAATAAAGGCTATCTGGGAAGAGCTGTGGAATGCAGGCGTAAGAAGGCGCTGCACCCACCACCTGATAAGCATCATTACACGATGGTGAGAAAAAACACGTGGCACGGTCGATTATTACCATACACAGTTTTTGAATGAGCTCGATAGTTTCAGGGTGTACCTTTTTAGGTTCGCTCTGGACCACTCAGATCGATGCCCAGTCTGTAACAAGGAGAAAACAGGGTACCATGTTTCCTTTCGGTGTGTAAGATTTGCTGTTGCACGGTAGCGTGCCCTGGCTACCTTAGGTCGGGCGGTTATGTTTGAACCTGAGGAGTTGCAAGACATCTTATTACAAGGAGAGGAGCTATAGGCGGCAATTACATTGTTCACTAGAAATTTTTTGGAAGAATTAAGAGCCCTGGAAGAAGCCAGGAGGGACCGGAGGGCTCGATTTCGAGGGGCAGGTCGCCGGCCGAGGACCTAGGCGCTTCCCTCGTGTTTGGGGGAGTCGAGTGGGTGTAATGACACTGGTGGCTATCCTCCGTCAAGGAGAAGAGGGCCACTGATGGCCCCCTTCTCCTTAAAAATATCTATCGTTCTCGTTGGTAAGAGTTGTTTCTGCACGTTGCTGGGCGAGTGTGTATGTATGTGTGTGTGTGCGGGGGGTGTTTGCGCGCGTGTGTATGTGAGTTTACTAATGCGTGGATTTTGTGATGCTGCTGCGCTTCTGCGGTGTTTTGCTTGATGTTCGTTGTCTATGCTTGGATGCTTCTGTATTGTGAATCTTCTGTCCTATTGCAGTGTTATAATGCGGGTGTGTTGATTGGTTGCCTTGAGTAAATATGCGTATGTAGATAGGTGTATGCGTGGTACTATTGTACTGTGCGAGCGTGGGTGCCATATGGATTGTTGTGATGATTGAATGTGTGTGCGGGCATTTATCCCCGCCTGAAGTAGTGCTTTACTAGCGGTACAGGAGAGATGGATCGCCAGGAATGGTGGTTTAGTCAGTAGTGCGCAGAACACATACGCACCTAATAACATTTTGCGGAACCTGTTAGCGACCTCAATGTTTTCCGGGCGTCTGTAAAACGGATTCCTCCACCTCGTCAACAAAAAAGAAAAAGAAAAACTTATACAGGATTCCTCAGTGGGGGATTCTCTATGTTTACGATTTGCCACCGGAAAGGACTGGGCATTTTATGCTCAGTACAGGTCTTCAATATAGCTTTTTCTTCCTTTTGAATGTGGCATTCCGAGTTCAGTTCCCTGGAGTTTTACAGTTTATACATTTTTCTTTATTAGCGTACACTATCAGAATGTTCCATATTGTTAATATCATTATTATTATTTTTTTATTTTTGTAGTGTTTTGTCTAGTCATAAGTGTAAAGGGTCTGATCCGAGTTGTTTTAAATATAAATTTCAGACTCTCAGTTTTTTCTTTTTCTTTTTTTTGGATAATATAGTATTAACATAATTTGTATTGTCATTTCGTGATTGTTGTTGTATTTGTTGTTCATGTGATTATCGATAATTTGTCTCATTTTTATTAATGGAACATACGTTGATGTATGCAATTTAAATTTGATAACTCCTTCAATAAGCTAGATTTAGCTAGAAGGAGATAATACTGACATTTGTAAATTTGTTTTAATTGTAAATTTTGTAATAAACAAATTATTATTATTAATATTATTTTTACAGGAAATGACGGACCGTACTGGGTACTTAAAACTGACTATGATTCATATGCAATAGTTTGGTCCTGCACTGAAGTATTCTTTCTTCACTTTAGTAAGTTAATTTTATAAATCATATATGCAATTAATATTTTTAAAAAGTTATAAATTATTTACAAATTTTTCATTGTTTTTGTCCATGACGGTCATTTGTGAAGTTGAAACTTTGTTTTTATTGATTGTTTTTTGTGGTCTTGAGGTAAATAAATTTAATCTCTTTGTCGTATTAAATTGTTAGGTTTAATTTGTGGTATCTCGTATTTTGTTTCTGTTAATATTCTTTTACTTTTACAATGCCTTGTGTTACCTTAGTACTTTAAGAAGGGATCAATATATTTGTGCTAGTATATTTCTATGAGCACGTTTATTGTCGATAAGTGTGTGTTTTTACTTTAGATGATAGAGAAAGATCTCCATGACGGTGACCAAAACAAAATTAATTTACAAAAAAGATTAAAAATAAGTAATCGTTAATGAAGTTGCAAATGTGACTGAAAACTCTTTGAAATAAGTCTCTAAAAAGTTGTATTTATTAAATTTTGTTTGATTTGTCATAAATTTATAGTTTTAAATAAATAAGCATTTTGTTCTGGAAATTTGTTTCAACGTTATGCAATACCTATGTAAACTATATTTTTTAACAGAAATTTCTTAAGCCCTGTCCACATAAGACAATCCAATATGAAAAAGATGGAACAAATAACAGCACTGGTACACAAACAAGTTCGTGCGAACACGTTATTGAATATGACCAAATGCGAATTATAATCAAATTGCACTTTGGACGATTGAACACTAACAATCATTGATGATCAAACAATTGTTCCAACAACATGCATCTGTTAATAGAATAGTTATTAAGAAAAGAAAACACAAAACAAAATGCAGTAAACTTGAAATTGTTAGGTGTAAAATTTTTAATTGTGCAATAAAAATAAAACTGAATAACTAGCCGATAGAAAATGAAAAAAATAAGTCCCAAAAATAAATAAATTGATGTAAAATAAAATCAAAATAAACATAGAATAATAAACTAAATAAACACTTTTTCTTATTTTAATAATATTAAAACTAAAAACTCTTGTGCAGATCTGCGCTTAAGACCAACTTTTCGTTATTTTATTTTGTTTCGTTTTGAAAAAAAGTATCAAATCTTCTACCCAAAAATTGAAAAAGGAAAACAAAGAAAAAAACGATTGATCAATAAAAAAAATCATATCAAAAGAGCACTAGAGAAAAAAACAAAAAAAATATATATCCTACCCTACTAAACGGCATTTGTATGTGTGTCTGTGTGTGCATTTCGCTTAGCTTAGTAACGCAATCTACCGATCACTAGCGGAAAATCCTGATTCGTTAGTACTTCTCATAATGGTCAGATGTATACTTATTATATTACATATGAATATACTGTACATATATGGATATATATGCGAAATATATATCGAAGTTTTAGGAAAATTTAGTCCTTTTTACCGGATCCGAATTTTCGGACGAAAATCGCAAATATCTCAAAAATAGTCGGTCCTAGTGCTCTGAAAAATCTTTCGACCTCATCGAGCCCCCATCCACTCCTAGTAGTACCCGTTGGATAATAATATTTTCAAATGCCCCCAGGGCGCCTTCGGAAATTGAGGAGGGGTTGTGATGGAATGCCACCGAATATCTCGACAACCGCTCGTCCGATTTTCACTACTCAAACGTATGAGTATGAATCAGCAGGTTGAGCGCTAACCGTTTAATGCATTACACACACTCTTGATTGACCAGATCTGGTTATCAGGAAATTAAATCGTTTAGCCATATGTTTTGATTGCACTTACTCACCGTAAAACGTACCGGTGCGATCTTTCGCTGAGTATGCTCAAACCTGTGAGCTAGTGCAGCTGTAAAGTATAAACTTACGAAGACTAAGAAGTATAAAATAAAGAATATATTAAAAAACTTTTTATAAATCACTCTTAGATGCACTAAAAAGCAGAAAATAAAAAATTGTGAAAAAAATTTTAAAATTCTACTTAATTAAACGCATTAAAATGTAAAAAATTATTTTAGTACGGTATCTCAGAATGGATTTGACAACAAGCTTTCATGGTGACATGTAAGATTATGTGAACGTCATACCTTCTAATTAAAGATTTGATGTTTTATCCAATCTTTTCTATGCGTGATGAATGGTCTAAAGAGTTAAGGGCAAACACGCATAAGAGAAAATTGGCAAAAACATACAATTTTTAATTATTATATTAATAATATTTATATTATTATATTAGATATTATTATATTAGATAATATTATTAATTGGAAACTACGACTTTCACATAATCTTACGTATCACCATCAAAGCTTGTTGTCAGATCTATTTCGAGATACCGTCCTAATCTGATTTTTTTACCTTTTAGTGCGTTTAATTTAAAAGTGGCAGTTTAAACATCTTTTTTACATATTTTTCATTTATTTATGTGATTTTCTTTCTTTATAAAATTATGAACAAAAAAGTAAGCCAATCATATGATGGACGAGCAGAAAATGCCGATTCGTTAGTTCGATTTCTAGAGTTAAATTTCTAATTTAACTTTCGATATATCAATTTTCATCGTTCAAAAAAAAAAATTTTTCACAAGAGCTAATCAATTTTGGACACCTAATAATCCCATTCCGAAACGCCGCCCGCTAGGGCAATCCGCCCGGAGGGGCTAGCTGCGGAGACATAATTCTTCTTATTTTAATTCGTGTACACGTTCTGTAGTTTTAAAATTTTCTCTGCTTTTATATTCATCATCTTCTCTTAATCTTTTTATTCTTTCCTTGGTCTTAACATCTTCTTTCTCTTTACATTTATAATTTCTTAATGTTTTTATTCTTTCTTTATTTGCAACATTTTCTTCCTTTTTATTCTTTCTTTAGTTAACATTTAAATCTTTTTTTTATGATGTTATGCAATTATGAAAGTCTTCTTCTGCATTTTTCTCTGTTTTTGTTGGGGGTCTGGGATCTGAGTATTCATTGTTCATTTGTTTGTAGTTTATTGATTAGAATTTTCTTGTTAAATGTCAGACATTCAACTGAATATAAAGCTTCCAGATGAACAACTATAGTGTAATGCCTTACTCTAGTGTTCATTGATTCTGATTTTTTATTGTAGATGTTCTTAATTAATCGATAGGCTAGTTCAATTTTATTGATTTTTGACCAGATGGCTTCCTTTTCAAAGATGATATTCAATTATTTCCCCTAGGCATATGAATTTTTCAGTTTTTTAATTTTCTCATTTGCCATAATTAGTTTTTAAGGGACTGATTTTATGTCTGTCAACAATTCTGTTTTCTTGAAGGAGGTCTCCAGCCCTGTCTTTTCAGCTTATTCTTGTGCAAGATTATTTGCTTCATTGCTGTCTGTAGAATCTGAATGCAGAGAACATCTGGGAAGGCAAAGTAATCTATTGTAATTTTGTCAATTTTGTGTTCTAATTTTTTCTCCCTTCTCAAATAACTTTTTTCAGAACACAAGTTAAAAAAAAGAGGTGAGCGCCTATCACCATGTTTTACCCCAGGCTTTATCTCAAATGGCTTTGAGATATTTCCTTGGAACTTTACTTTAAAGTGAGTAGTTATTAAGGTTTGTGTAATGAATTTCCTTTTGTTATATTATTAGATCAAATTTCTCAGAGATTTTAAATAGCCGGCGTTCCTCTATCAACTCAATCATACATTTTTTTGAAGTCAACAAAAGTGACTGCATAGTTCTTGGCTCTCAGTTTGAGGATGTGATAATAGATTTTAAATTAAGAATCTATTCCGCTCAGGAGCAACCTTTACTAAAACCTCCTTGGTGTTCTAGCTGTGGGTCAAATTTTTTTTTCTACTGTGTTAAATAGTGCTTTGAGGGGTTTTTGTATGACTGGTAGATGGAGATCCTTCTGTAATTGCTACCATTTGTTTAATCGCCTTTTTTGTAGTGGGTCGGTGCTGTTTTGTAACTTCATGTAAATCCCTTTTTTACCAGTAAAAACTAACACTGTCTACTCGCTTTGTAATTTTTAACATATATTCCCGTTAACAATGATCTAAACAAACTACAATTTATCACTGCTTCACCAGATAACTAAACCTTATAGGAGTCAAACTATAAATCGCATCTAAAAAAATTGAATTCTTTAAAATTTTCTTTAACATTTTAAATTTTCTTTAAATTAAGACTTTAGAATTTTCCGTAAATGCAAAATATAAGAATGAATTCTTAAATATTTTTTTGTATTTCTTTGTGTAACAGTTTTGACAGTAATGAAGATTACTCAAAGATATATACTTTTGAAATTGCAATCAGAACCAAATTTTATTATGATGTTTTTATTAATTGACTTAAAAACATTTTCTCTCACCTTTGCAACCACTGAAACCAGTCACTGAATGAAACATGAAGTTATTAAAATATTTTATTTATAAAATTTTATTCAGTGAGCCGTTTAAAAAATTTTTACTTTTAAAATAAATTTTAATTGTCACAGCTGGGAAATGATCAGAGTTTGCCCAGTGGCTGCCGTATCGTCGCTTATGCTGATGATGGGCTGCTGCTCGTTGAGGCCAATTCTAGGAATGAA
>JAAAKQ030189797.1:0-29732 GCA_010016005.3 Zanna intricata | reverse complement strand
TAGGAGAATGTTAAAAATCAGATGGGTGGATAAAGTTACAAATGAAGAGGTTTTGCGGAAAATCTATGAAAAAAGATGCATATGGAAAAATATAGTTAAAAGAAGAGAATTAAAAAAAAAAATGATTTATCTTTAATTGAACATTAATGGGATTTTAAGCAAAGCCTTAGAAATGATTGATGAACAAAAATTATTTTATAGTTTTAAATTGTCTGAAGAACTCTGAATACTGTATATGGCATGAATGACAATGCAGTTATATTTTTCTAATAAGATAATACCATTTATAAAGTTGCACTTCATAATAATATTGTGCTGCGGCAGAATTTGTTTTTTAAGGATAATTATGAGTTTTTATTTACAGTTAAATGTGTACCTACATGTTATAAACATTCAGAAACAATTATTTATTTTTATGTCTTCAGATTTCTCATGATCATTATATCTGTATTGTCTGGAAGTTAATTTCAAGGAGATATTTAACCATTTATATCTTTCCTTTTTTTTTAGCCTCCGGAACTACCGTAAGGTATTACTTCAGAGGATGAAAATTAACCATCTATCTGGTTTACATATTGTATTACTTTAAATTATTTATATGTTAATAGTTTATAAAGATAATTCCTGTATAGATAAATAATTTACATAATGATTTATTTATATCATTTACATTCATTTAGATATAATTGATTTTTTGGAGGTTAAGTTATTTAAAATTACAAAGTTTTAAGTTGACTGGAATTAGAAGTGGGGATATTCAACATAATTTCCAAATAGTTTTGCCTCTGGGAAATGACTGTGTCAATAAATGATCTTTTTACTTCGTTGTACAAAGTAAAAGGAAGTATTGTAATCATGAAAAATTTTGGTTTTCAGATTTCAACAAAAATATCCATTTTGACTAGTTTTGGCATGATAATTATACATACGTATGTATCTCGCACAAGTAAAAATGATTTGCCACAGGATGTTGAAATTTTGGATTTAGGACTGTTTATAACATGTAGTTTTGCACCTCCCCTTTTTGTTGCAATCAACTGAACCAAAAGTGTCCAGAAAAGTCCAAAATCCAATTTTTTTTTAATTTTGAACCTTTTTTTTACTGCAGTAATAAGTGGTACTTATTTTCATTGGTTCCAGAGTTATAGCCAAATAAAATTTTAGTTAATGAAATATTTGGATCTTACTAGGGAAGGCACTCTATTCGAATCAGATTTCATGTTTTTCTTTTTTTTAACTTTTTTTATTTATTTTTTAATTTAAATGTATTGATTTGATTTATTAATGATTATTAACCCATGATTGTAAAAAAAAAATCTACAATAAATAATAATTCAATAATAAATTTTTTTTTTTTAATTTGAAGTAATTAGTGGAATAAAATGTATATTTTTTTTGAAAAATGTGTAAATGCAATTTAATAGGCATTATTACATATGGGTATATGTAATAGATTTGGTGAAACATGTGATTTTTTAATACTAATTGAAATTTATAATTATATTATTTTTGGATTTTCTAGTTTAATTTCCGTTTAATTTTATTTAAATATTCAGGAATTTTTGTTTAATTTTATTTACATTAAAGTTAACTAAAAATAGACCCTCACAGGAAAAACATTTACAGTGAGGTATACATGCCCAATCTTTAATAAATTGAAAAAAATTCTTATCTTTTAGTTCATTACCCCTCTGGTATTGTTGGACAATATTCTCCCTAAATCGAGAGTTGATCATTTCATTCATTTGTATTTTGTTACAAATCATTTAATGGCTCTTTGGTTTGATATAATTCTTTTGATCTTTTTTGTGTACGTGTTCTCTATCTAGTTTTCTATTTTTCTTGATCTTAACATTTTTTTCCTTTTATATTAATCATCGTTTCTTAATCTTTTTTTTCTTTGGATTTAAAGTTTTCTTCCTCCTTACATTTATCACTTTTTCATTTTCAAATGAAATAAGTTTAAATGAATTGCAACAAAAAATGTGTATATATAATTTTTAATAGGCATTCAAGGAAATCATGTGATATCCACTCAAGATTTTTTCTTGAAACCATGCTGAAATTTTTAATCCATATTGCTTTAAATTAAAATATTAAAAGATTTTATTTTCTAAAAAATGTTTAATACTTTGGAAATTCCAACTAACTGTAGCGAAATTTGCTTATAATGTTAGAAATTAAGTGTTTAATCTTTATTAACAATGGGCATCTTAAGGCAACAGGGAAGTACATCATCTTTGAAAGATTCATTAATTAAATTTCTAAGAGAGAAAATAGCAACATTTATGACTTCTATTAAATACTGACAGAATATTATCAGTATTTACTAAATGTTTACTGTTTATACTTATAATACAAGTTTTAACTCCCTGGGTATTAAAAGGAAATAAAAATACAGATTAAACAAAATCATTTAAGGTTATTGTTATAACTTTTTTTTTTTACATATATGCTGGAAAAGAAATGATTAAATCCTTCTGCTACCTGCTACTTATGATTATCATTTAGAACCCCATACAACAACTGGGACCGTCATTAGGCATATCATCAGTTACTGCGAAGTGCCGTGGCAGTAGATTAATCTACTGCCCCTCTCCCACCTTACATGACCCCTACATACCTCGTGGGGCTCCTATGCATATCAGAAGTACTCTGATCCAGAACACCTCACAGGTAGCGTCTGATGCTGCACCATGTGTTGTGATGATGGTTGTAGCATCCTCCTTTACTTTTCTGTATTACACTAGTTTATTGAGGTAGTAGTCCAACCTGCACGCACTACTTCTGTCATTTATTATTTATAGTATTCAGATTTACATATTGAAATTCATTAGTAAGTCACGTCATGCTACATATATTTAAGTTGCACAATGCATTATTTAAGTTGCACAATGAGGTTATTTATTATACAATTGTACCATCCAAGATACTTCTTTTCTTCCAGTTTTCCATCCTCATGGTATTCCCTTGGTATCCTGAGCGGTTCATGCGTGGCTACAATTACATGTTATCATAATATCATAATATTTTACAATAAACAGCATCTCACGTCCAGTTTCTGGTGCTATTTCTACATGTTATATAGGCATATAACAAAATACATCAATTCAACACATTATACAAGGTTTTAAATTTTACAATTACAACATATATCTATTTACAAGTTCTCCAAAACGATCCAGATTCATGATACATTACAAGGTTTACAATTATACTATAATACAATACAATTGTATATCCTCATTCATCCTCTGAAGTGGTAGTTCTGGAGGCTAAACAGAAAAAGAGAGGTACCATTATGTTATAATAAGCTGTTTTAGAGGATTGAAAACAAAAGTTCCTAAAGGATCTTAAGTTCACTGTTTTAGAACTATACAGTTTGTTTTTTAGTTCTCATTCAAGTTTGCCATAGAGAAAAATGACTTAAAATAGCTTTTGCAATGTTGAAGAGTTGAAAGGTGGATAAATAGTAGACAGCAGAATGTTATAATGATGGGATTAAAAAATGATTTAGTTACTTATATATTTTTTATGTTGTTAATTATAGACATGGAAAATGGTACAGTTAGCTTTAGTACGATGTGTTTTATTTTGGAACTGGGATACTACAAGTAGTAATCGTTTAGAACTTTTGAAACATGTTGTTAAACAAATGACACCTGGTGGTATTACTGATTTAAAGCAGATTATTTGGCTTCTTCAGAACTGTCAGCCTGATAATAAAGAACCCAGACGATTACTTTTTATGGCTATTCAGGTATTTTTTTTTTTTTTTATTTAATTTTAAGTTTTCATATAGTTGAAATTTTTTTAGCTATAAATACTGAAAGATGATTTGAAACAAAAATATTTTTAGTTTATTAGCATGTTGGTCAAACTGAAGTGGCAGAAAATAATTTAAATTTTGTTATGCTGAACTGATCAATTTCTTATATAACTAGTCACTAAATTGATAACCCTGAATATTTGAGAGTTATTTAAACATATAAATTAAATTTTAGTAATTAACTTGTTCCTTATTTTTAGAGATATAACAAGCCACATTTGAAAATATATAAATCAATTATTTTACTGAGCATTTTATTTATATTTATTTTAATTAATATGTTTATAACAAAGTTATATTATACACTTCAAAATAAATAAAAATAATATTACAAGAACAATATTATTAAGAGAAATTAAAATAAATAAATATATATATATGTATTTTATTTACAACATTAATACAGTAACATGATTCTGTTATCCAATTTCTAAAACAGCATTAATAAAATAAAATTAATTTAATGGCATAGAAGCCATTAATTTAATGTACAAAATGAACTAGTAAAACCTAAAGAGCCAAATAACAAGATTGTACCTGGTAGATAATAGAATGAAATAAAATATTTACATTGAAATATTTTATGAATAATAGCTAACATTATTTAAAATTATTAACTCACTTTCATGCTGTTTTGTTAAGAAAAATATTGAGTTAGAGAACAAATTTATAATTAAAAAAACAGTTACATTTTTCTTTTTATAATATCTTGTAATTTTGTATTATTTCAGCCAGTTCTGGAACAATCTGTGAATGAATTTCAACAACTTATTGAAAATTGTCCAGAAATTATTGAAGATGTATTAAAATTTTTCTTAGAATCTTTTCGGTTATTTCAAGATTTTATAGGAGTAGAATTTATATTCAGAGCAATAACTATATTCTTAGCGGCATATCAAAGGTAAGAAATTAAAAAATATAAATTTTTACTAATAAATTAATTTCCTTAATTGTTTATAACATAGAAATTCTTCCATCAGTGCTAAAACATTCCAAAGGTAAATTGATTGATAATACAAATGGAAAGGAAACAGCATGACTAGTTTCTATTGTACATATATAAAAAAAAAAGCAGTCGTTCAAAGATGAATCCTTTTTTTTGTTTTACTGTGTTTATCATTTACAAAATAAACCTTTTGCTGACCTGTTTTAAGCTTTTCCTTTGTATTTAATGAGATAGATAACCAAATAACTTAATAATTATTAACAATGTCACAAGCAACACCTCAATGTGATTAGTGTAGAAAGCTAATAAATAGATACTTGGGGAACATTTTCTTGTCAAAGATTAGCATCTAAATCATTGCGTTCCTGTATAAATGTCAATTATGAGGTCAATTATTGGAACTCGTGAAAAATTCTATACTGAAACTGTTGGATTATTCATGACACTTATTTTATCTAGTTAATCAAAATTTAAATTTATAAACATTCTCTACACCTTTATGACCCATGATTCCATTACATTTGAAACATTTCTTGCAATAGAATATTAAGAGTAGTAAATGGTAAAACATATATATGTATAAGTTACTGATGGCTGACATCTTGTAAGGCAGTTACCATAATTACCAAATTAAAAGTACTGCATTTAGTTTCTTTATTTTATGTTTGGTTGCTTGCTGCTGGTGGAGCGTAAGTAAGTAGTATTTTGAAAGCCTGGTTTCCTTAAGGTAATTGGTCTCATTTGTGAATAAAATGAATTTGTGTTACATTTGAGTAATAATTAAATATTTTTTTATTTTGTGAGTTGATGAGGTCATAGAATTCACACTTCCAAAATGACTGCTGCCTGAAAATCCTTTTACTTAAAAATAGATGAGTAAAGTTAGGGCCAGATGAACAGCAGTGGATGTATGAATACTTCCTATTTTTTAAGCACTGCTTGAGTCAATACAGGTAATAATTATTGTGAAACAGAATAATGCTGGTTTACTATTGGCTATATTGTTAGTTTTGTATTGGAGTTAGTTGAGAAGCCTTTCCAATCCCAAAAAGCTTTCTATCACTTTCTTCGTTCTTAGAGTTTGTTCAGTTCTAGAGTATCAAGGTACTCTATCTTGAATAAAATAGGATCATTCTTGAATGAACCAGACAATAATCCAAGACCTATTTGCCTTCTGTTAATCTAGAAATTGTTCAACAATTGCTCGCAGGAAGGACCTTGAAATTTGATGAATTCAATTATGTAATTAGTAAATAGTGAATTTTATATGTTTTATTGTAGTTTCTCGTATGTTTTTATAATCCAGTTTATAGTTAAAGGTTCATCAGGTAGAAATTCATGTTCAAACAAGGGAAGTAAGTGATTTTTGTTTAGGTAAACATCAAACAGGAGTGAGAAAATAGTGTGTAATGTTAAATGGAGAAAGAATTAATTTTCAAATTGAATATGATTCTGTTTAACATTATCTTGCGACTTAAAAACCAAAACAAAACAACAGCAACAAAATATTACAATAAATACTAACAAATTTTCAATTTCATAAAGTATCAGACTGTGTTTGAAGGAGATTCTATAAAAACTGCAACCAGGGCCAGCCCTAGTGTTTTTGCTGCCTTAAACAAACCTAAAAAATGCTGCCTCCAAGCTTCAAAAAATTAAAATTAAAAAACAAAAACAGAATTATAAAAGAACCATGTTAACCAGAAAAATTGTGTAGTTGAGTTAAGACAATGATACTGTAAAGTTGTAGAAATTTGTAGATAAACATTGTATGGATGCACGGAGAACCAATATGTAATATGTATATATTATATATAGCAGCTGATATGTAGTGGTTTTTAAATGAATAAAGACCAGCTTTTGGTTAAACAATTATTTATTGCTTTAACCTGTAGTATATGCATTGATGACGTTGAAGGCATAATAGTATAACATAGTATAAACTTGAATAGTATAATTTTCTTGAATGTATTGCAATTAACACTTATGAATAATTATACTTATGAGGGATACATTGTATGTTGCAATTAACATGTTTGAAATACTACAGGCTACAGTCCGGGCGTCTGGTCTAGTACTGCCTACTGTCCAGTGTCTCTACTGAAACCGAACAACTCATAATCGGATAGTAAGAACAAACTGTCTGTGTCTAACCTTCAACATTCTCAATGCATAGAACGTAACAGATACTAATACAGATTTACAGAAATTGTTTTATTGAAAAACAAGATTTAGATTTTTAATAAGCTAACTACAGCAAACTTACAAACTAAAACAAGTACCTGCTATTTTCATAGATAATTTTATTATTCTTTTAAAACAATAAACAAACTAATGCAATTATAATATTATTGTACTAATAAATGGTAAATAATATTATTTTCTAGATTCAAGTAATCAAAATATATTTATATAGGTTGTGTTTATTTTTTTTGCGCTTTTAGTTCAGGTGCTCTTAAATTTTGCTGCCATAGGCAGTTGCTTACCTTCTAGGGCCTGCCCTGCTGTAACCGGTAGCAGCATTCTTGTAAATTAATACACAGTTTTCATTTTTAATAGTTACATTTTAAAATGGTTTTTATAATGGAAATATTTCAATCATGACTGAGGATGTTAGATTCTGCGAAAGTACTTTCATTAAAAAATTAAAGTAAGATATGTTATAACTCAATATTCTGTAATAAGTGGTTTATTTAATAGAATTTAAATATAATTTAACAGTACAGAGGAATAATACGAATCTTAAAAAGATGAATTTCAGTAAGATAATATATATGTTTATGCTGTTTGTTCGTTTTTTTTGTTTTTTTAATTGTTACCATTTGAGTTTTGGCTCCCAAGTTGACAGCTGGGATGCTTTGATGAAAGCTGTAGTCTTAAATAGCTATATATTGGTATCAAAATTCTTGTTGGTATGATATAGATTCTTGTAGCATATTTTTCTAACATTAAACTCTAATAAAAAATAAAAACTGAAAAACTTTTTTCATGGAAATATAGTATAAATGACAATTTTCACTAGTCTAGTGACAATAATTTGTAACTTTTTTTTTTTTTATTTTCATCATCTAGAATGACACTAATGTATTTTGTAATTTATCTTACTATTTATTAATTGAACTTATTTTATTTAACTTTATTGTATTATTGTTTCTATCTGACTGTGAATGAAGACGTGGAATGATTTTTAATTATCTTTTATTTATTGTTTCAGTGCTGATTTAAAGAATTCTTGTGGGGTTGAACAATTATTAGAATTATTAACATTAATTGTTGAACATCCTGCTAATACTTACAAACAGTTTATACCTAGTTGTATTGAATTATGTCTAGACCAAATTTATCCACACATAGCTGACATTCCAAGTCCACAAATTAAACCTGCCTTCTTTCAGTTGTTTAAAAGGTAAAAGATACTTAATTATTTTTTAAGAGAAAATAGCTTTTTTGAGTAAATGTGTGTAGGTGTTATCCTCCTTTTATTATCACTTTCCTGTTTTCGGCTTTGTCTAAAAGTTCCTGCTTTGAGAAATGCCGATGTACTGTTGGTTAATACAGTTTCCATATAACTTATGAATCTCAATGAACATTTTACACACATTAAAAATGTTGTTATTGATTACCTACGCATTCATCGTATCTTTGTTTGAAGCTGTGTTCTCTTTGTTCAGTGTAGTTTTTTTATGCTGTCAAAGCATATATTCTAGAAATATATGTACCTTGCTTGATGTTTGTGTTGTGGTGGATGTGTACCTTGTGATTCTTTGTTTTTTGTCCAAAAGGGTGATGTATTCAGCTGTTTTTTGCCCTCATTTTATGTACGTGTAAGTTGAGATTTATATGAACTTGACGTTTGATATTTGTAGTGCTAAGTTATTTCTAAATCATGAATCTGAAAGCTGGGAGCTTATTTAACCAGCTGAGGAACACAGCTTTAAAGATTCAGTGAACACATGATAAAAGAGCAACTAATTGTCCAAATGTGGTTAGAAATTGCATAGCTATAATTGAGTTGTTAAATAATTTTTTAAATTTTTAAAAAAAAGAGAATAAAGACTAGAGAAGACTTTAACTATGCTGGGTTGCCAAGAAAAAACTAACTATATTTTTTTTATTTACCCTTTTATCTTGTTATAGTGATATTTTTCATTTCATCATTAAACACAGTCTTTGCTACCAGTATGTTAAATATTATTAATAAATTATTGTTATTCTAGTTCTTGCCTCGAATATTTGTTTCTGATTTTTGTTTCAGTATTCTAATGCATAAATGGCACTACTTTTATTCTGGA
The DNA here is from genome assembly GCA_010016005.3 of Zanna intricata. Taxonomy (NCBI): domain Eukaryota; kingdom Metazoa; phylum Arthropoda; class Insecta; order Hemiptera; family Fulgoridae; genus Zanna; species Zanna intricata. The sequence goes on along the minus strand of JAAAKQ030189797.1, from coordinate 20,665 downwards.
TCGTTATTAGGATGTGAGCCTGTATTAGAACATAAAGACCGGTTTTGTCAAATATTAGTCACATTTGGTCAGTCACTTACACAGACTGATATTAGAGTATTTGCACAAAACCTTCATGCTTTGGAATCTGTTAATACTAAGTGGAAACTTTATCATAAGGTAATGAGATAATTTTTGCTAGATTTTTATTACAGCTTTAATACAATAAGGACTGTTATAAGAATTTTTACTGTTTTCTTTACTAGCACTTTGAGCAGTTGTTAAGTTTGCAATTTTTAAGTGAACTGTACTGTTTACTAATTTTGTTTTTTTTTTTTTTGTGTCTTAGAATTCATATATATATATATCTTTAGTTACATTTATTTCTGGAAGTCCTTAACCATTTTTAACTTACAAACAGTACTTTATGTTTTATGTCTATAAGTGTCATATTTCTTAGTGGTTTTAAGAAATTGAATTGTAAGAATGTTGAAAGAGTTTTTAAAAAACATTGCTAATCCCCAGTCTCATTTGATATTTCTCAGGTATTCAGCTGATGACTTTCATTATTATAATGCACATTTTAGTGACATTTGATTTTGACTTGACAGCCTCCCATATGCTAGTTACTGTCAATTTAAATTTGGCCACTTTGAAAATGGTATACTATTCTTTAATTTGTATAATCCCTACAGTTTTGTTTCCCAAAGCCTGCTTAATGTTATAACTTTTTTTTCTTTAGGTATACCATTTTGAGTAGCCATTTTATCAGTTAGTGTAACAAGTTCTTGTTACAATTTTGTTTGATGTTTAATGACAGAAAGCATATTGAACATGATGGTACCCTTTGACAGAACAGCTGGCAGTAACATTGATCAGTGTATTCTCTCATTACATGCAAAACAAAATTCCAAGTACCTGTTATATTACATGCACAATGGCTTTTGAACATCACCTGAAGTGCTCTTAATGATTTTGTCACTCATATTCAAATACTTTTAAAAAATGTGTATATATATATATATAAAACTGTGAAAGATTTATTAGGTTAAATAGAATCAGAAAATAAAAGAAAGAAGAAAGACACAAGTTTATATTATGATGAAAAATGTAAGATGGGACTTTTTATACTAGATTGTTATATATACACGAGTGCTTTGTGAACACAAATGAGTTATGTGTAAATGTACTATAAATCTGATTTTAACTGATTTTTTATTATTGATGTAGTTTTTATACAAACTTTATTATCAAACAAACTTTTCTAAATGAAAAACGCTAATTCAGAAATTTTTTTTATTTATTTAAAACAACACCCTGAACACAATCTGGCCCTGACAACACCATTAAAATCATTTATCTAAGCTGAATTGAGTAGTAACTCTTATTGAATTGAAACTTAATATTCAGTTTTTTTTTTAAGTGTATAAATAGTAAAAAAAAAATTTTGTGTTTGTCATTTAACAACTTATCATTTCTGTTTACAGGATTTCTTCAGATCTTCATTTTTAGGTGAATTTTTAACTGTGTTAATGAATAATTTGGTTGAAAAATCACATGCTCTTCTTGGCGATGAAATTGCTACGGCAGTGTATAATATGGCTGCTGTAGATTTTAATACTTATTTTAATAGTTTTATTCCTCATTTTTTATCACAAGTATCAGGATTAGATTCATATCAAAGAGAAATATTACATCAAAGAACTAGACCTGATACTGTAAGTATATGGAACAATTTATAGAAATTTATTTTTTGTTTATTTTTGCTTTTTGTTCAACATTCAGCAACAGTGATTTTAAAATATTAATTATGTCTGCACTGCTTTTTATACACCATTCAGCAATAATGATTTTAAGATATTAGATTATGTATGTATTTTAAAGACTAGTTCACAGAGTACTTAGAAAGTTTCCAAATTATCAAATATTTGGTTAATGAAATATACCAATACTTCACTAACCAACCTAAATCTGTTATCATCTATTGAATCATCTGAATGGGTAGATAAGTGAAAGTTATGGATGGGTTAGTTAGACCAGATTGACAACTGAAGCTGGCAGGAAGATCTTATTTAATTATTAGGGGCATTATATAAACTGATTAACTACACATTATATACAGAGTTGTTCTGTATTTTATTAGAAGTTTGAATAAAGAACTACAAATCACAGAAGGAAATAAAATACAAGTATGAGAGATTAAAATTTTGGGAAGCATCTTAAGGAAAGTAAGAGGACTTAAATGAAAGAATGGCGATTTGGAGACTGCTGAAAAGTATATAATAGAATTGACTGAAATGGCTTGGACATCTAAATAGAATCAAGAAAGAATGGGTAACAGTTCTAGAAATGGTCAAAAAGTCACTAAGTGATAAGAGAAAAAGATGGATAGGTGTAACTTTTATTAAGGGATATGATTTGAGTAAAATTTTTTATGAAAAAACTTTAAGGAATGGAAGAAGCTGGAGACTCTTGATCTGCACCTTGACCTGAAATTGACTGGATATGTGAAATAATGAATTATTTTTGAATTTTTCTTGTAATAAATTATGTCTATTTATTTTACATATCATAATAAATACATAAAATAATATACATGTATACTATATATTTATAGAATTTAATGAAAATTTAAATTTAAATAGTCTGTAATTTTGTATAGATTTATGGATTATGTTTTATTTTAATGCTATAATAAATAAAAAAATAGATATGGAACCAAAGTAATTATAAGCATACGTTCAGAATTTTTTTTAATTCTGAATCTTTTCTAATCTAAAATTAGACAAATATGAATAGATTGGCAATATTTATAAAACTGCAGTTAACAAAATATTTCATTAATAATAAACTTACTTTTACAATAAAATTTAATTTGTGGATTGGTAACGTGAATAAAAAATAAAAATAATGTTATTCCATTTCTATTGGTTTCATTTAATACTATTCAGAGAACTCATTCTCAGAGTACAAAAAAAATGTAAATAACAAAATTTTACTAAAACTTTGCAAAAATCTTACAAATAACAATGTTATTATGTGCTAGAATACAATTAATTTGTTTTTACTTTTACTAAGAGTTTGAAAACAAGAAGAAATGAGATTTTTTTAGAAGGGGCAACGGATTGATGTGGAAGTAAGGGGGAATAGTTTTGTTCTTTTAAGTTTTTATATTGGTGTGTCTGGGGAAAATCTTACAGATTTAACTACTACTCATAAGAATGGTTTTGTTCTTTTAAGTTTTTATATTGGTATTTCTGGGGAAAATCTTAGATTTAACTACTACTCATAAGAAGCTATTGAACATCTTCAGTGATGACTGGATAATTTGTTTTATATTTATAAAGTGTGTTATTTATTTTTCAAAAAGTTTATTTACAAATTTATACCTTTACATCATTTCATATTAAAATAAAAAGTAAAAATTTACTTAATTTTATTAGCAAAATTTTGATAAAAAACCAAACTGAACAAATTACAGTGATCAAAGAATGAACTTTCACTTAAACCAGCATCCAGGTGTTACACCTAGTACCAGTAGGAATTACACTTGTTCTGTTATGTAGACATGTACCGTATAACAAAATGAATGTTGCCTGATGTATACTGGTTAAGCAAAGGGAGTTATAGATAGAAAACTGGAAGTTTGTTTAGTTATAAAACTGGTACCTATGACTACATAAGAGGTTGTTTTTACCATCTCTGAGATATTAGTCTATTTTAGTAGTAGTACTTTTTTTTTATGTGCTGCATTTGATAAAAATAAGTGTCATCATTTTGTTATAAAAGAGTACAATAATGAGATTTCAAACATACAGATTAAAAATTTACATTATTAAAAATTATATAAAAATACCTAACATTAATAATAAGTAATCTATATAAAAAAGTAATATGTACAAAAAAAAACTGTAGTAATTAAACAATTTTTTGTTTCAGGATTTACCATCATTTATTCAAAATATACATCGACTTGCTAATGATATACGCTGTTATGCGCTATGTAATGTTAGTGCTCCATCACTTTAATATTACATGTAATTTTGTCAATAAATTTTGTATGTTTAATACTAATGTATTGTTATATATATATATATATATATATAATATATATGTTTATGTTGACTGTGATAATATAAAAATTATATCGTTGTTTACAGTGCTTGAGAAAAAAAAATTTAATATGTTTAATATAAAATTATGTAAAAATAATAAAAAAATATAAAATGTAAATATAGAAAATATACACTGCCACCTTATTGTATTTATAAATAAGGTTTATGTTTGTAATGTTATTAATTTGTACTTGATTAGTGTTTGTATAAAAAAGAAGCAATTATAAAATATGAAAAAAGAAAATCAATTTCATATTTTCACTTGCTTGTATATTAAATTAGTATGCTATGTACAGTTTAGTACAATTAAAATAAAACTTAAGTGATAATGCTGAGAAAAGTTTAGGTTATAAATTATATGAAGATAGATTTTTTTTTTTCTTTTAATACATCACTTCCTACAATTTCTGATTGTTTTTATTATACCTTTTTTCTCATTAACTTTGGTATATTTTTTCCTGGAGACCTGATTGATATCGTGCATTTTTTCATAATTTAATTACATAAAGTATGATAATACACCAAAAGAACCAGTAGTAAAATTCTTTGTTCTGGCCTTATTCCATTTCATTTGGGGTTGGCCCTTCTAGTTATTTTGTAGGTCAGTTTAATCTATCTTGAACAATTTCAGGATTTTTTTTACATTGACATGTTTTTCTATGGTTCTAGTGCAAGATAAAGATAATAGATAAAGCACAAGTATGTTTTTTGTTTTCACAAAAAGCAATACTTGTCATATGGAATGGACATTACCTCAACACATAACACCCAATATCAGCATAAGTAGTTTTCTCTGAATGCAGGTGCAGAAGTGTGATTTATCTCTCAATACAGAATTGCTGGTCATACTACTCATGTGAGTATGATTCTCTCAAATTAAACAGGTAATCTTGAGTCACAGAGTATTCCAAACAGAAATCTTCAGCCAATTTGTTTTTTATCCTATTGGTTTATGGCCTTGTCAATACTAATCATTGAAGTTATCCAGATACATAGGTTAAAGTTCAGATATTGATCCTAAGTATTTTAACTCGTAGACTTTATTGATTGTACCTTTGATCTGAGGGTATTATGTGTCATTGGGGGTTGAATCTGAGAAATTTTAATGATTGCATTCAGTCTATTTGTTCCACTCTTAAGTCCTCTATGCTCCATATATCGGACTAAGACTGCATCATTTGGAGGTTTTCAGTGACTTATTTCATAACCAGTTTGAATAGTAATGGACTCTAGGTGGAGCCTTGATGGATCCAGACTCTGTTAAATTCTTTACCAGCACCTGCTCAGCTTATTACCCAAGTTTTTACAAAACCTTCAAAAGGCTGATGTAGTACTCAGGGATCAGTTATGATCCGAGTGCCGTCCTACATTAGTTTTGGTACCTGAGCAAAGCCTTTTTCAAGATCAGTGATTACAAAATATCCTTCTTTAATAATCTGTAGTCTTCCATTAGAATTTTAGTTGTATGTATACTATCTGTAGTCTTTATAGTTCCACCTGTGAAGCAGTACTGGTTCAGAGTTAATCTAATTAGCTTTATTATTGCTATCCTATATCTTTAAAGCATATGATGTTAATTTAATGATCTGATAGTTTAGCCAGCTGTTGTTTACAAGGGTCAGGTATTTCACCTTGTGTCAAGAATAAATTGAATAAAGTATTAACCAATATTACACCAGAGTTTCTCATCTTTGTCCATAGTTCTCCTGGTATTTCCTTGAAATTTTGCTTTACCATTTTTCTTATTAATTTTGGCAATTTCTGCTTCCATCTGATCAAGAACATAAGGCATGTTAGGCAAATATTCAGAGATTCATGCCATCTTCAATTTGTTCCTTGTCAAAGATAATTATTTTACCATCTGAATTTTTTATTTATTTATTTAACTTAATATCAATTGTCTGTTATAAATTCTTGCAATTTTGAATATTTTATGATCTGTAGATACTATTTTCAGTTGTCACTTCAGACCATTTAACCATCTTTTTATTGATCTTTAGCATTGGTATAGTTTTAATTAGTCTGTATCTAATTGTAATTTTTTTCCAGGTTTTAAAGGTTGCCCTTTTATCAGCTAATTTTTGTTTGATATTCTTGTTTCACCAAATTAGATTCTTTATTTATTTAAGTTTGTCTTGGCTAATGCGTAGTTTTGTCTGGCGTTGGTCATGAAGAATCTATGAAATTATTCCGTATGGCATTAAAATCTTGTCCATTAACCTCATCATTTTCTATGCATTCAGCGTTGCTGGATATTATGTTTCTCCCCAGCTTTTTCCTAAGTAAAATTTTATATAGGGTATGATTTTATTATAACATTATGATTTCCATAATGATATCTTCAGTATTTGATGAATAATTGGTATTCAGTGGATAAGTAGTTCACCTCTCTTTTCCTGTTTAGCCTCCAGAACTACCATAAGGTATTACTTCAGAGGATGAATGAGGATGATAAGTATGAATTTGAATGAAGTGTAGTCTTGTACAATCTCAGGTCGACCACTCTTGAGAAGTGTGGTTAGTTGAAACTCAGCCACCAAAGAACACCAGTATCCACCGGTATTTAATTTAGTAGTATTCAAATCCTTATAAAAATGACTACATTTACTAGGATTTGAAGTAGCTCACCTGGAATTGTTTTGTAGTACTTAACTTATAAATCTACCTTACTTATCTTACTTACTCTACTTACCTTACTTATATAATCTTCCTTACAAAGGAAATTATCAATCTGAATAGCTGATTTCCTGCTTTTGTAAGTTACAAGGTTTCATCCTTCTTTTTGAAATATTTGTTAATGATTGCTTTTTCAGATGTGGTAACAAGGTTCAGATTATCTTGACCTTTGTTGTTGAGAGTGTCGTAGCAGAAGCTTCTGTTAATAGTTACATCTACTTTATTATCAACAGTAAATAAATTACAAAATATCACTTGCTGATTATTCTTCTTTCAAAAAAATGTTATATTTGCCCTTTCATGGTGCGCATTGTTTCATCAGATGTATTAAAACTTAAGAATTTAAAAAAGAAGAATATTTCTTCTTAGTTAGATTTTTAAATTCATAAAAATTTTATCTTAACATTTAAAATTGTCCATTTAGATTACCTGGTATGATTTTCTTTCCCTACATGGATTTACAGGGTGTATTTTGGAGAAACTTATATATCCTTAAAAAAAAATCTCCTTTTTCCTTGGACAGCATAAATATCTTCCTTGGATCTTTCCTTTCTTTTCCTTGGATTCTGTCTGAGGAGCATAAACTGAAATTATATTTATTCATGATTGGTTGACAAGAATTAATTTAATCCACATCATTCTACTGTGATAATTTTTTGTTATGGCCTTCAAGAGGATGCATTTTTTCTTGCGTTTGATGAGGCATTATAGAGAAGTTGATAGTTTACATCCAATTTTCATTTGAATTCTTGTTTATAATTATGATCATATTTTCTCTGTGTAGTACTTCATAATTCTTGGCTGTGTGTAGTCGGGGAATTGATGTCTCAAGTTACTAAGCATATTTGATTAGTTTTGTGTTCAAATCTGTTGCTTACAGAAAAACCCTATTATTTATTGTTCCAAATAACCTCTTACTATTACTGTTGCTTCTGAGAAATGCTGTAGCAGTTATATCTTTCTTATATTGTGCTTCCATATTTTGAGAGTAGCAGACTATTTGACAAAAGGGTTTTATTGCAATCTGACGCCAGTACTGTTATCTTTCTGAGAAACAGAAAATCCTCTTCATGCTGAAGAGTTCTTCAGCAAGGTCCACCTGTACACGTAGTCCATTTACAGCTTCTGCTTTGGATGTCTTGAAGAAACTCACAAATAGGGTTTTGATTACAGAGTTACTTCTCTGTAATAGTTCCCGTGTGGTTCCTCCCAATGCCCCTTGCATGACATCAAATAAGCATCCCCCTAACCATCATCTGAATGTATTCTTTAGGGATACAGACTCAGAAAAATACAAGTTAAATTATCTAATTAAATTTACAAAGTATTGATTATTAAAAAAACACAATCTCACAAACAATGTGTAACTTCATAGATCTATACTTCTTAATGTAATACCATATAAGATTTGAAAATAAATTATCTGATTTATAATAACCTTTACAAACACAACAGCTTGTGCTACAACTAATGTTAACTCCAGTGTTTCTGTCACTAACAGTTTAAAATTTATAATTGATCATTGTTTAAAAAAATAAAAATAATCATCTCCCATGTATTCACTAATAAATAATTATCTGCAATTTGACAGTTGTCATTTGAAAAACTGTAATCTGTACAGAAAGTATGAAAACAATAAGTAAATCTGTTAAAAAATTATCAGTAGAAGTGGGAGAGGTAATTTTAATATAGTTTTCGTGGAAGGTATATTAAGCCTGCTTACCTAAATTGAGTCAACAGTTTATTCATCCAAGATTAGAATTATTTTAACTTTAATATTAGAATTGCCACATAATATTGCATTGAATTTGCTAGAAACATTTTTAAGAGTTTCTCTTAGTTTATTACTATCAAATCAGCTTCATACTATGGTTCTGATTGTATAGAATTCAGTATTAATTTCTTCCACAAATGCATAGTAATTTTGAATTTTATAAAAATATTATTTTATGGTAGTAATTAACTGATTTCCATCACCTGCATACAATGCTGATTGGGATTTAGGAATCATTTCAGTAATTTGCTACCTGCCTGTTAAATCTGAATGAAGTCAATTGTAATCTGTAACACCATTAACATACTCTGCACTAAAATTTTAAATTAGTACACTAAAATTCCTGTAGAGAGATATCCCATGTATTTGCAGTGGGAAGTATTAAGAAAGGGAAGGAATATTTTAATTTTGTCTGGAAAACCTTCAATTCCTGAAATAAGTTTAAAGCTCTGTAAGATTGTAATTTCTATTGTTTCATTTATTTAATGGAAAAAGAGATGTAATGGGAGTGTTATTTTTTAATGGAGGAAGTATCTACTTTCTCTTTTTCTGAGAATTATTTCTCTATTAAAATAAATTATATGGGCAAAAATCAAGAGAGAACTTTCTGAATATTAAGAAAACAGTTACTGATGCAAGATAAACATAAATTGATGAAAAGAATTTTTTGTTACTATATTTGGTGATTACTTTATGGCAAATTACAACAATTCATGAATGTGATATAATTAATTAATTTAAAGCATATCAATCCATTATCATCATGCTATCATTAAATCATTACAATTTTTTAATTTACTTATCTAATTGTAATGAAAACATAAAAAGACTAGGTTTTTCCTGGGGATCAAAAAACACAAAGCAAATGAATAATTTTTTTACAAAATTTCTAAATGCATTTCAGAACTGAAGGACTGAAGGATAAGGTCAAAAATACTGACAAGATTAATTTGTATTAAGGTTAGACATATATATGACTATAAGTTGTTTCATTTCAGCATTACCTCCTACATCCCTAAGAATTTTGTTTCACATATTCCAGCCATTGCCTGTCTGCACAATTTTTCCCCCATCTACCTGTCCCTCAAATATCAAAGTGACTATTCCAGGATGCCTTAATATGTGGCCTATAAGTTTGTTTCTTTTAGCTACATTTTTCCAAATGCTTTCTTCGTAAGTTTTCTATAACCCTTCATTTCACATGTTTTCCACCCATCTGATTTTTAAACATTCTCTACCGCACCAAATTTCAAAAGCTTCTAATTTTTTCTTCTCAGGTACACTGATCATCCAAGTTTCACTTCCATATAAAGCCTACCCTTCAAACATATACTTCCAGAAATGCTTTTTGATGTAAGCCAATTACATTTCTGACTGAAAGCTCATTTTGCCTGTGCTATTCAGCATTTTATGTTGTTCCTCCTTCATCCATCTTTAGTAATTCTACTTTTCAAATAACAAAATTCTTCTACCTCCATAGTCTTTTCTTGTCTACATAAATAAAATGAGAGAGGTCTGGCGTGGTGTGCGCATCATGCAAAAAGTACTTGATAGATTTCGGTCAAATTTTTTTAGGACACTTAGTCCTTAAAAAAAAAATTATCACAATATCTTCATTCAATATAAAGTTATTAAAGTTTTAAGAAACTACAATTTTTATAAACCCTACGCGTTCAGTGATGTGTTTTCTTACCGTGGATAAGTGGGGCACATGCACAGGAGAGGCAAAGTCTCCTCTACCTCTGCCTCATGACAAAGTTAGTGCCAGCCACCCATTATTTGCACGAGCGACCTGATGTTGTTCAGTTGTAATCCTTAGCAGTCTAATATTACTATTAATTATTTACTAATAAAATATTAATTTCAATTATTTATCTATTCTCTTCCTACATTGCTATTATTAAAATATAATAAAATAAATAGCACATTAGTCAATAGTCGCATGATTCACAGTCATCTTGGTATATTGAACACAAACTCACTTGCATGAAAGATGGACAGTGCTATTAAAGGTTTGTCTGCAACACTATCGCAAATGAAAATGGATATCCATCACATTGCCACCAATCACCTGCTGAAGGTGGATTTACCTGTAAGTTAAATATACATGGGCAGGGCAGATTATTGAAGTTAATAATAGCTGGGTTGTTCCATATTCTCCAGTCTTTTATAAAACATTCCAAACCCATATCAATGTAGAGTCCTGCAGCAATGTCAAGTCGATTAAGGTCTTTTCCAAGACGTAAATAATGCCAAGCTACAATTGCATTACAGGGCATTGACCAAGATGAAGTAACTGAATATCAATCTGGACATTACATATGTACGTCAGAAGCAGTTTGCTGGATCCCTGGCTTTCTCTATACATGATCGATAAAAAACGATTTGCCTGGTGGCAAAAACGTACACTGTTCAAGATCCCTATAGACTTGTAGCAATGTAGCTCCTATGTGCGCAGTATCACGTAATAGTAACAAGGCAAAGGTGTTTAAAAGATTGCTGTCTAATTGTATGGAATGAATGTATGATGGATAACGTGGAAGCTGTAAACCGAACCATGCAGGACATTCGCAGAAGTGATGAGGTTATGGGCAGTTTTGAATGATGATTTTCGACAAATACGGTACTTGCTTATTAACGCCACCGCCGCCATATTCACATATTAAAAATATATGCATTATAGCTTATAATTACAGATACCAATATAATATAATCAACCAAACTTAACTTACGCTCGCTAACCTCGGCCAATTAACAGTAAATATACCTTTAAAGAATAAAAAAATTTTCTGTTAATAGTAGAGGTTAGGTAGCTGCGGTGGCGTTAATACGTTAATATAAGTACCACAAATACTAGCTGTATTGACTAAGGGTACCAGGCCTGACGAGGTGAATGCCTCGCTAAAGCGATCCTTTCTGTTGTTCGAGATTCAAAGATTGCGTCTGACAATCAACATGAGGGTACAACTTGGCGGTAATTCACATGCTCAAGAATACATACACATTCAAAGATATTGGTGAAAGAACTTTACCAAAAACGCTAGATAAGATTGTATATACAATAGAGGAACTCATTCGTTCAGTGTACGGAGACATTGCACAAATATTGCAACGTTTCCGTACAATTCTGGGATATGTGAACGAGCCATTTTAACACCTAAAAATGATCAAACAGCTGCAATTAATGATAACATTTTGTCTGCAATCGAAGGAGATGAAGTAGTTTACATGTCAATTAACACCGTTGTCGATCAAGATGACGCTACTAATAATCCAGTAGAATTTTTAAATTCCCTCTGCAAACTATCTTCCTGCACAGTTGGTGTCCCGATTATGTTTCTTCGAAATTTAACCCCTCCAAAATTGTGCAGTGGAACAAGACAAAGTGATAAGATTACAAAAAAATCTAAGTGAAGCAGAAATTTTGACAGGATGTGACGCAGGAGAAATGGTATTTATACCACTTATTCTCAATAATTTTCTATTTCAATTTAGACGAATACAGCTTCCTGCAAGTGTTTGTTTCGTTATGACAATTAACAAATCGTAAGGGCAGACGCTAAGTGCTGCTAGAGTCGATCTAAGGACTAGCTGTTCCTCGCACGGTGAACTACCCAGATAATCTATATATTTTAGCTACAGAAGGAAAAACGGATAACATTGTTTACAAAGAAATTTTGTAAGCAAAGTATATTCTTGCTTCCAATTTTTTTAACGTTTTTTCCTCTGTACATAAAATGTATTGTTAATGTAATAAATAACGAAGTCGCGGATATCGGCTAGTTATTTTCATATTTTGATGTCTATTCTAATGTAATTTTAATGTTTATATAAAGGCTCCATGGAGAAATTAAATAAATATTAAAACTAGTTCAGCACAGACCAAGAGATATTTAAGTACTTTGTGGTCAATATTTGATGTGACAAAATATCAAATATCACAAAAATACAAATATCTTAGCCCCACAACCTAAGGATGCAACTCAATTATCCAGTCAGGTTGCGTTACATTTACTACATAATAAATAGTAACAAGAATTGTATTATAGAATTAATAAATTTAATATTGCATAAGTATTTTGGTCACAAAGGATACTTTAATGAATACTGGAGACACTGATTATTTGTTTAAATGCTTGGTTTATTTCTTTTTGACAGTAAAGGAATGGTATATGATTGAATGCTCTGACGAAAAGGATAAGTAAGGTAAGTGTAAGTTTTTCATCACAATGATGTAAATTTAATTCTGTGTCTAATGTACTGCAGCCATTTAGATACAGCCGGTTCAGTACGTTTATCGTGAAAGTAGTTTAACTGCGCTAAAGGCGTTTAACATGTTTTGAATTTGCTGATTAACGAAAACGGGGCTACTGAGTTCCTGCAACTGCGATACTTGTTAAGTTCCTGGTACTGGGAACAAGGACATGTCGCAACCTTTGCGTCTTTACAAAACTGATGACGTTGTATGGAGTTGAAATAAACATATTTTCTGGTCGAAAGTTAATTGGTGTATTGGACTATTGACTCGAATTGGTGGTTACCCGATTCGAACCACAGCTTCATGACCGCGATGCATTTTCTATACAGAAAATGGTGGACATTGAATTGACAAGTGTTGCTCAATGTCAGCGTGAATTGGCTAAGGGTCCGAATACAGTAGTTGAATGAAATAATCTCGAGAAATATGTTTCAACTATATTGAACAGCATAGGCAAGGTAAAACTGAAAAACGGTATGGCGTCAAAATTGACAAGACGCTTTTCTCGAGGCGTAAAAATCATGCTGGTCGCGTCTTTCCATAAAAATAGATTTTTTAAGGCATTTGTCGTGAATTCGACAAATGTTTCTTAGTGAAAGTTGCTGACGATTCAAACCCTGCTGATTGTTATCAGAGACAACGTTAATGACAAGAATATATTATACTCGCATTCCGGCTTACGTACAAACCGATTCATTGGAGATGGAAGGGTACCGGTAAATCGCAGTACCATTTCGTTGATCCTTACAGCGGTGTTCATACTCAAACCATTGAACGAACACTGGTGGGAGTCATTGAAATTGAGGAATAAAAGGCACAAGGGAATTGCCTAGCACTACATGGAATCCGGTTCACCGAATTCATGTGGCGTTACACGATAGAGAACGAGAATCCGTTCCAGAAAATACTCGATGCAGTAAGGGTAGTAAATACCCTCACTGCATCGGTAATACCCTTACTGAGGTGGTCAGTAAATACCTGACTACCGTAATTGGTATGTGGCAGTCAACTAAATTTTCCTTTATCTTTAAGTTTAGATAATTAAACAGCTCGTAAATTAACAATGAATAAAAAAATGCATTTGAAAATGCCACCGGTTTTAAAGGAACAAATGTTGTACTTCACAAAGAAAATATTTAAATAGAATTAATTCTTTTCTTTAGAAGTATATTTAACGAAGTCCTAATAAATGAATTAATCTGAGCTATAAACTTCAACGAAAGTGTTAGTACTCTTAATTAGAACCCCAAGGATTTAATTGATATTAGTAGAAAGTGAAAACTGAATAGTTCATTCAACGGAATGGTTCATTATTTACTGAGAGCAACTTGAAGATGTTAGGCGGCATAACCTCAAAATTCTCAAAAAAGATGTTATGTTCACCCGAAGGTTTAGTTATTCAGATGTCAATAGCTGGTTATCTAAAAAGCAACTCATGACTTTTAAAGAAGTGAACCTGTTGTGATACATACATATGTTATTAATCTTAGTGTAACTAATCATAGTGTATGTATAAAAACCATGATGATTAGTTCCGATAGTAAATTAGGAATAACAAATATCAAACGGAAAAGACCGGTAGAAGATGCAGATGAAAATAGTGGTTATCGTCCGAAGGTTGTTTATATTGTAGATAAGAAACTGCTATTTGAAACTACAAAAATACCCCACATTAAAAATAGAGTAAGTTATTTTAACGTGTGTACTGTTAGTAAGTTATATACAAATTGGAAGTGACAATTATTTAATGGATATTTTCAGTATCGGATGCCTTGAATTTAACATTATATGCTGTAGTAGTAATTTAGATTTTCTCTATTTTAAAATTATCTTGTTCTGCTTGGCTGTAATATATTGTCTTGATGTTACATAACTCTTTGTAGGTATATTATTTAATTGAAAAGTTTATGTTAATATAAAATAAAATCCTAGGCAATTTATTTTCTATTTTATTTTTTTTGTAAAACTAAAAATTGGATAATAAATTATCTTGAAGGAAAATTAAATTTTTTAGCTATTTGTGTTGAAATAAAGAATGTATAATTCCAATATGTTGCTACTATAATAATTGCACAAGTAATCATTAGGAGTTTACATCAAACTTTTCTGGTTTTTTTGTTTTTTTTTTTTTTTTTAGGCAATCTGTTTTTATTAAATGAGTGTGAGTGGAAAATGGCAATAAGTTATATGTTTTTATTTCTTATTATATCTCAAAATTTCTGCCAGAGTCAAATTTTATGTTTGCTTTATTTTCAAGCCTGAATGATTTACACCTTAGCTCTTTTAAAATTTGTATGTTTATTGAAATTTTCTTATTTTTTTCAATAGTAAATAAAATGAAAGATTTAGTATTGCATTTGATTAGTACTTTGTATTTTATGTGTAATTCATAAAATAAATAAAGTTCAGTGCTACTGAAGTTGATAAAATAGAATAATTTATTCTTACAGAAATTTTATCTTTAATTTAAAAAAATATAAACAAATAGGTTATTCGATTATCATAAAAATCAAATCATGTTTCATTATCATATAATTTCAACTTATTATAAAATTTGTACAATTATATGAAGATTGATTATAACACTTTGGATGTGTAGCTTAAAAAGTTAATAAGACATGATTTTAATGTAACATTTTCCTAACTAGTAAATTAAATAGAGGTAAAATTTTTTATTTATTAACATTAGAGAACGGTAAATGCTTTTGCCTTCATGATTTTACACCATTACAAACCTAGAAACTACTGCAATTTTATAAAATTAAGCATTTTATAAATCTTAACAAATCTTTTATGAAAATCCTTTATTCAAGATGTGGTTTTACAAAATGTTTTGTCTTGTTACCCAATCTGAATGGTCATTCTGAGAGGCTTTTGATACGGCTGTGTAGAGTCAAGAGATAGTACTGTCTGTATATTGTTGAGGTCATTCTTAATTTCCTAAATCTCTGATAAGAGCAAAACTAAGGTTCATGCATTCTGTTGTTGACAGTAGTGAGTAGATCAAGTGATTTATGAAAAATAGACAAAAGAGAAGTTTGTGTGATAATCAAATGTTCTTTTTTAAAGTCAAATCACAAATAAAATTAAATCCAAGCTGGTGTTAAATATTATTGTGGGAATTCCATTGATTAGAATAATTTGTAAGATGTTCGATTATTTTTAGAATGGTTATGTGAGCACAAATAATGCTTAACTTTTCAGATGAGCTGTTGAAGTTACAACTACAAAGAATTTATTTAAAAAATGTGCAACATGGTAACGGATGATAGAAGATTGAAAGTGTATGAGAATGTTAAGATAATTAGATCCAAAATATATGAATGCATCATATTTTACATGAATTTATTAAGTAGAAACTGTTTGCAAAATGGTTGCTGTGTTTGCTCACAATTATTAAAAAATGTAAACATTTCTAAGCATGGTTTGGGGCTGCTTCATCATAATTAATAGTTATTTTTGTGCCATTTCATAACAGTTGATGAAACTTTACTATCAACTTGAAACTGTCAGATCAGTGGATTACAGTTGAATTTTCTACAAAGAAGGCAAAAACCATTCCATCGTCAGAAAAGGAACAATGACGTTTGGGATGCTCATGGCATAGTCTTCAGACATTATGGAAAAGGCGAAAGTGATAACTAACCTAGATTATGCATCTTTTTGCTGGATCATCTAAATGAGGACATAGAGAAAAAATTGATCAAATATTGGAAAAAAAGAAGTATAAATAATTATTAAAAAAAATTGTAGTCATTTCATCAATTGGATTCAGCCCTCTAATTTATAGTTTTGTTCTATTTAGTTGCTATGGGCATTACTTCATAATCTAAAAAATCTTTACTTGATGATTTCATCACGTTTCATTTAACCTCCACATTTTCACCATTATTTATATTTGTGAAAGAGAAATTTTATTTAGGAATTGGCATAGCTTTTATTTTTTGACCAACAAAATTGTGTGTGAAATTACCTAAACTTATGAAAAACTATATAAATAATATAATTATGAAATTTTATACTTAAATACAGTTAATAGGGCATCCAGATATTGTTTTTACTGTTGACATCCCTCCTTGACTCTATTATTCATGTATATTTGTGTGTGCATGTATTTTATATGTTTTAATATGATGATTAAAAACTGGGTTTATCTTATTTTTGGTTTTTAATAACAGAACTTTGTTGTTGATCATCTTATTGAATCATATAAATTGAAGCAATTTATGGAAATTTGTAAAGCAACACCAGCAACTGAAGATGATCTTAGATTGTTCCATGCTTCTGATTATATTGAACATTTGAAAATAGAACGAAATATTGATGATGATGACAGTTATAGTGATGAAAATGATTCAGAATTTGGACTGGGTAAATTTATTTATTATTGTTATTATCATCTTACTTTTTTAAATTATTTTATTGAGTACAATTTATTCTAATTTTATTAATTTGTTATTACCTTTTGTTAAATGAAATCTATATTTGCTTTCGTATTTCCATATATTGTCAGAATTAAAAATTGAAAATATTTTGTTTTATGGTGTGGTTAATCTGAACAGAAATAAAAATTTTCTCAAAAACTTAATGTACAAATAGTTTAAGGGTGTAATGTAATTTTTTTAGCAATCAGTGTGGCCAGTTTTAACATGTCTGATTTATTTATGCACGCATAAAGTAGTTATGTAAAATAGTTTTTCCTTTTTTTATTTCTTCATTCGAAACATACATTTTTAATCATGCATGAATCATCAATGTTTCTTTTATAGTCTTCTTTTGAGATTATCCTAATTTATTTAACAAATTCAGATTAGGGAATTTGAATGTAGTGCAAACCATTTAAAAATTATATCTGATAGAATTTTGAATTATTGTGAATGCTAAATTGTGATTTTTTTCAACAAATCACTGTAGATGGAAGATAGTGGAACATGTAATTTAATTAGTATGAGCTTTAAATTATCTTCTCCAGGTGGCTTAACAGGTAGGCGTACAGAGTAAAATTTTACAATTATCTCTAATCTCATTTTCTTTCTTTCAACCATTATTCTTTGTAGGCAGATCATTATTATATCGAATTGATACGTGTTAATTTTTTAATCTGTTGTCCAGGAAAGGAGAATATAATTGTACACTATGTTTTCTTACAAACAGATACTATCTATATACTTAGAATTAAAAAAAACAAGAGGCTGCAAAATAAATATAAAATTCAGTGATTAAAACAATGTTTAGTAAGCTGGTTTTTATTCATTTTTAAGTGTACTGTGTGCATCTGACATTATGTGCATATTGTATATGTATTAATACTCATACATTATTGCACATCGTGGGATAATGATCATTGCTGTTGTTATTAAAAAAATATTTTTACTCCTTTTAGATTTACAAAAAGAATATCATTTGAAAGTTATTTGTGGTTATAGGTTATGATTGTCCGTTAATAAAGGATGCTTTTGGATTTGCATGTAGTATTGCTGGAGGTACATTAACAGCAGCTGATAAATTAATTAATCGGACAGCAGATATTGCTATAAATTGGGCAGGAGGTTGGCATCATGCTCAAAGGTAAGGGGTATTTATAATAATAGCTTTTATTTATTTAGAAATGCCTAATATTATGGGTTGTGTGTAATTGCTACAGACCATTTGGTTTGATAAATTATGGAGCAATGGATGCTTTATTTTTATTATGGACATTGCAGTTTTATAAATGTTAGGAGTAAAATTCTTGAAGAAACAAGGAATGAAGTTATAAAAATCTAATGTTTATATGTGAGTTTCATAGTTAAAATGTATTGTATTTTTTATAGTCTGAGTTATATTTTATGTAAAATCTTAATTGAATTTTGAAATCTTTTAATTAAATTTAATGTTTTAAAAAAGAGTTAATTTCCCTTTTTAACAATGAAAAATGAAATATTTCGTTACTGAATATTCAACCAGTAGCAAATGTGTTTCAGCATGTAGTGAATCAGACAAGTCTTAAGAAAAGAGATATACAGTGTATAAGAAATATAATCAAGAGTATGTAAAAGAATTGTCATGTTTTATTTTGATGGCCAAGTTGACAAATTTCATGCTTTTTACTTTTGTAAATGAAATTGTTGTGCAATTTATATTGCTTGTGTAATTTATATTGTGCTTTGTGGTTGCAGTGATTGCAGGTGACATTTTTTTTCATAATGAACATACAAAATTTTTGACTGGAAAGTTAGTCTAAATCAGTGACATCTTGTCTTTTATAGCAATAAATTCCAAAAGCGGAGACAGTGTTATTTATGTTAAAATTTTGTTTATGAGTTATGTAGTTGAACATTACTTGTGATCTAGCACTCAGCTATAAAAGTCTCCTCTGTTGTGTTTATTTCTGGATTACAAAATATGGATGCATTACGTACAGAAGCTTCTGGATAATCCAAACTAATACAAATCCATGGCTGTTCATATTGCAAAAAATTTGGATTATCAAGTTCAGGATAGAGGGGTTTAGAGGGGATTATATTTTTATAAACAAACAATGCTTTTATTACTGTATTAATATTTATATTCTGAAAATGGATTTTATTAGTTTCTTTAGAAATTCTGTAATTTTTGTCTATTTCATTGCAGTTAGTGTCTTTCTATGCGTCTTTTCATATCTGAGCCAATAAAAGTAGTTCATATGGTGGAGTGTTGTTCTCTGTTGCTCACTGAATACAAGTGTTAAAACATTTCATTGCTTCTTCATGCTTTACGCTCTTTGTTAAAAGGTTTTTCCATGATGCTCAAATTAAAGCGTAGTCAATGGAATCACTAGTAGCAGCAGCAAGAAAACTCAACATTTTTTCAGATTATTATTTTAAGCACACTATTATGTCCTCATTTTGAGAAATGATTTGGAAAAGAAGGTCTTTTCTGTATTTAATTTTAATTGACTGGATCATGTTTTAGTCTATTTGTTACTGTACTGTGCTATAAATAAACATGAGTCATCGACAATCAAAAACCTAGTCAAAAAATTAATGTGGAGAGGGATGTGATAAACAGATGGCAGGCTTGTGGAAAATAACAAAATTAATTTTTTTTAATTTTCTTATTTTGAGCTCAGATTACCTGGTATTGTGGATTATTCGGGTTTGAATTATTCAGGGGCTTCTGTATTTCTATCCAATGCATTACTGATGAACTGTCTCAAAAAATGGTGATTATTATATTGAAAAATCTTTTTATACATCTACTGTACAGTTTCTTTTTAACATTTATTTGCTATCATCTCACAGTTGTGTTTAAGCGTAGTCATGTTTTGCAAAATAGACCAAAAGTATCTGAATTCAAAATTCTAATCCTAACTAATTTCAGTTTCCAGTGTGATACAATTTTATATATATTTAAAGCTTAAAAAATATTGTACATTGCAAATTGGATTAAGTACCTAATGCAGTAGAGATGAATTAATAAAAATTAAGTATTTTTAAACGTGAAGTAGACTTGATTTAAGAGAGTTTAGTTTTATTGACCAGACTTTTTTCTTGTTTCTTTTAATGTTTTTCAAATATGTGAATATATGTTTACTTATATGAATACATTAAGTAAAAAGTTTACTTATAATCATAAATTTGACATTAAAAAAAAAGTTATATATATAAATGTTATGTGTGTATATATATATATGTGTGTGCGCGCGCGCATACATGCATGTGTGTGTGTGTCTCTTTCTCTCTGTGTGTGAGGGAGCGTGCGCATGCATGTGTATAACTCTTTGTAAAATTTCTACATTGATTTAGTTTTGTGCTAGGCAATTTTGTCTAACTGTTCAAGCTTACAGCTCTTTATTACTGTAGTTAATTGAACCACAACCAAGATGACTACATCTTGGGACAC
>JAAAKQ030189796.1:34824-46372 GCA_010016005.3 Zanna intricata | reverse complement strand
AATTAAAGGGGAAAGAAAGGAAAAGGTTTTCTATAATACGTGCACCCAGCAGTTTGGCCTTAATCCTGGGTGTTGTTTTGAAAACTATCATATCCAAAAGTACAAATAAAGTAAGAACTACTTAAAATACGAGTTACATATAAAAATAAGTGGACATTTTTATTTAAAAAAAAGATTATTATTGATATATTATATAGTTAAGGATAAAGTTAGAAAGGTAGATCAGGTATAAAACATTTTAGAGCTATGGGTTAAATTATTTTACACAATTTATTCTCTTGAAAAACATTATCAACTGGCCATTCTTCATCCTTAGGCATAAA
This sequence comes from Zanna intricata, assembly GCA_010016005.3. Lineage (NCBI taxonomy): Eukaryota > Metazoa > Arthropoda > Insecta > Hemiptera > Fulgoridae > Zanna > Zanna intricata. The sequence continues at coordinate 46,049 of JAAAKQ030189796.1, read as the reverse complement.
TTGAAATCGAGTTTGTAATGGTGTAATGAAGTAAGAAATTATATGTTCTAAGATAGGTTTTTGATATCTCAGTTCTGTTTACTGCTGATTCTGTTAGTATGCTGATTTTTATTTTCTTTCAGATTATTAGTATCCTTTTTCTATCAAATCTTCTATTAATAATTTTCACTTTTAATTCTTAACCTAACCAGTTAATTTTTCTTTTACTAAATTATATGTATGTTATTTTATTTATTAAAAAAAAAAATTAATTTCAGTACATTTTTCATTCGTAAGCGGTAAACATAACAGTGTCATTTCAAATGACATATCTTCAGATTTAATTCCGTTTTAGTAGTCATAAGATGTGATTTTCAATGAAGGAATTGAAAGAAAATTTTGAAATTTCAGTAAAAATCCAGCAAAAAATAAAGATGTTGACATTACATTAGGAAGGGGAGTCAAAATAACAACTAACATACTTAACAACATTATTTTTTGTTTTTTTAACATACACACATTTGATTAGTTAGTCATTCTGTGTTCATTTTTTCTGTATTAAGAATATCTTACTCAAAAAAAAAAAATTACTAAATCGATAACCAGTAAAAAAAAAAAACCATCAATAAGAATAGTGTATAGTTCAAGTTTATATTTCAAAACAGTTTCAGTCATCTTGGACTACTGTAAATAGTAATATAAATATTTAAGAAAAACTAAAAATATCTTTGGTAATACTAGATTATTAAAAATTGGGAGAAAAATATTTTTCTAAAAGTGGAAAATTTTAATACCTTTTTATTTGTATTATGAGACTGTTGTTTATATCAAAAATGGTTCTTATGTTTGTGTTTTACATTTAAAAGAAATCATGCAAGTTAACGCTTATGGGATTTTTTTTTTGTTTACATAATCAAAAGAAATTTAAAAAAAAACATTTTGTTATCTATAGACTTTCAGATACAATATTGGATGAGGTGTATCTAAGAAAGTAAAAGTGCATATTGTAATTTAAAATATGGTGATATAGTAGATTGTGGAGGTTAGATTGAATGGAAAAGTTTTAAGATGAGTTTTTGAATCAAGAATTTTTTATAGAAGTTTACAGAAAACTATAAGTGGACCACTTCGTTCCAGATGTGGTCCATATCAAAAGGTATCCAGGACTGTTTAATTTATTGTTGAAAAAAATTGTAAATGAGAGTCAAAAGTGTAATAGAGGAGGGTGTTTTAATGTAGAATATATTACTCATAACAGTAGAAGATAAGAATGAAATGAAACATGGAACTAGTTAAATGATTGATTTATAAAAGAACATGTTTTCTTTTGTTAAATGTTTTTTTCATTACTGTTCATTTTTTACTAACTTAACAATTTTTTTTTTATTTTGTTGAATAAACTCTGTTGATTTCCATGTAAGTTTTAACAAATAAATAGGTTTTACTTTTTGTTAATGAAAGATTATAGGATGTGCAACTTGAAACTGAACCACTATGACTAAACAAGTTACACCACGTAAGATTTATGAATGAAAGAAAAGATGTAAATTAAATTAAATTTACATTTATTTTAGCAAAGTTTTACTATATTTTTGCAAAAGATATATAAATTGAGCATTCTGCCCAGCAGTACACTTTTTTTTGTCCTCGAGTGATCATATTGAGAATCACCTATTGCAAATTGATATTGTACAGATTTGATTCATAAACTCAATCCTTCAAATAGCTCCAAAGGAAAACGTCACAACTAGGTAAATCTGGGGAACATTGAGGTCACTGCGCTCTGCTGACAGTTTGTTCTGTAAAAACTGCAGAAACATATGCTAGGGAATTTTTTGATGTGCGACACATTATTTTGTCTTGTTCAAAGAAGCCATACTCTTTTTCACAATCTGTTAACCGATTGGTAGATTTCTTTGAAAACTATACAATACACTTCTGTATTGACAGTCCAATCAAAATATTCACCCCATTGTACAATTACCAGAAGCAGCACCCCGTACATCAATTTTCTCATCATGAAGTGGGTGCTCAAATATCTGGTGAGAATCTTTAGTGATCCAGTACCTGGTATTGTGCAAATTAAAACACCTAAATAAATGAAACCATGCCTTGAAGTACAGCATCAGGTCTGTTTGTCCATCAACAATGTTTTTGAGAAACCAGTCATAGTAATTAAGACTTACTCCTCCTTAAGTAAGTCCTTAAGACGTGTTAGAACAGGAAATCCTTTGAATATTGGCTATGGTGTCTTTAATCCTAAGGAAGATCACCTGTTTTATTTTGTGTTTGAAACCGACCCCTTTGTTCACCATCTTTTAACCACATTTTGTATGCTATTATTAGCTTGAATTCTGGCATTTAGAAATTTTCTGTGAATATTTGACACGTTTCTTGATAGAATCCACAATATTTCTGATAATAAGCTTCCACTATAGTGACCCTTTCTTTGATTGAATAAAATATTTTAAAAGAACAAAACTATACTACATGAACAGTTTACAACTGACAACAATAGATGACAGTAGTAACATAACCAATATTGGTGCTATGGAGCAGTATTAATGGTGATACTCAAGTAAGTGCAGTTTAATGGAAAAATGTTATTTTAGAAGGTTCATACTATGGAAATAATGGTGGGTTCTGATGAACCCACCATTTAAGATTAATGTCATTATTCAAAGTATCTTCACTAGAAAACTCTTGAATGTAACTTTGTAAAGAATGAGTATTCTCACTTTCCAGAAACTCTTTGCTCATACCTGGTTCGTTTACATAATTTTTTTGTATATTTTATGTATTTTTAATTTGCAGATGTTTAACTGTACATTTTCTGAGCAACTTGTCTGTACTGAGAGATTAAACTAAAAAATCTTAAGTAAACCTAAAAGCTAAAAAAAAAAAAAAAAAAAAAAAAAAACTTTTACAATCCTTTTTTAAATTTTGACTTTTAAGCCTGAGCCAAATTAGGTGGTTGGTAGTTTTTTGAAAATGCCTTCTGAAAGTCAAAATTTAAAAAAACAATTGGAAAAATAATTTTTTACCGATTTTTAAGTTGATTTACTTTTTTTACCTTATTTATTTATTATTACAATTTTGGTCGCCTGTTATCATTTTAACAAACTTCTATATTACATATCAGTTTCCCCTACCGTTTTACTGGTAACTTTTCTCATCACCATTAATTCTCTAGTGTTGATTTTCTTCTTTTTTAATTACATTTTTTATAATATTATTTTTATACTATTATTATCCTTTTTTCAAAAGCTTTTCAGATGGATCTACTATTTTAAATATTATTTATAAATAGTTGCAGAAATAAGTCATTTTAATTATTACAAAACTATTTTATGATACACTGCATGGTATCTTTTAAATTATTGTTCCAATAATTGTAGCTGTTAAGTAAATTATAGATATGGCTGCATTCCAGCATTACTCTTGTTGCTGGACTTTACATTTTTAGGAAAAAAGCATAAGTAAATTTTGGGAAATATTACTTACAGTGTTGTAATTTATTTTCATGAAAAATAGTATTAATTTTTTTATTTAATAAGAAAATTGTTTATTTATCATGAAATCAGGGTACCAAAGTTTGACATTTTTGTTTTCTTTTTTTTATTTTTCAGCATGCCTTTCAGAGTTAATTGTGTTATATTACAGCCACTCACTGTCCCGCTTTGGTGGGTTAGTTTTACTAATTATAGCAGAATTACTTTTTATAAAAATTAGTTTATGTATGTATATTATATAAATCCATTTGCTTTTAAAATGGATTTTACTTATTTTGCCGTGCTGTTTCTGAACATATAAATATTTACAGTAAAAACCCCTTTTGTTCCATTTACTGTATTGTTCCAATTACAAGCCACACTAATTCATTTATATTCACAAACTACGAAAAAATGTGTGAAATTATTTATTTTTTATTTTATTTTACAAAAAAGAGAGAGAGAAAGAAAACTATTATAAAATTTTCCATTACCAATAATTACTTAATTGTTTAACAGCTCTTTTACAAGATTTTTATTAGAAGTTTTGTCCTTCCGCCATTCACTCATGTGTACTTTTCATCAATTCCAAATTTTCTTCTAGCTTTTTGATTGCATGTTCTTTATGCTTGTTTTTTAAACATTAAATTTGTAATTGACGAAATAAATTGTATACTGATTGTTTTAGTTTAATGACAGAAGGTTTTTTATATACTCATACCATTTTTGGTACTTTAGATAATTTATGCAAATAAAAAGAAAGTTAACAATTATAAACTTAAAGAAATCATTCATATACTACATTTATGCTGATAACAATAGCGGTTAAAATTTACAAATTTGTAAATAAAGTATGTAGAAAAATTTAATTTGTAAATCTACTATGTGGAGAAGGGTATGATAATATTTTCACGCTGTAAAACTACTTTTCTGAAGATTTTAAACTACTTTTTGAAAGTTAACTTGGGTATTTTTTTTGTAATATGGAAAATACAACTATTTTTTCAGTTTCTAGAGAAAAGTTTCCTTTTTTATTGTTGATTATAATCTGTAAAAGAGACCCTTTTCTTCTGTCAACTGTTAATTAAAATCTCTTCACTGATGATTTAGTTCTCTTGGTTGGTTATACTTTCAACAGTAGAATGAAAAAAGAGTATTTGTACTTTGTACTCATTATCTTGTGAAATTTGTTTCAGCAGCCACATCGTTACACCCAATTAAAATTGTCTATCCATTCTTTTTATAATTTAAAATAAAATTGTAATATGAAAAATGTCACACCTAACAGAATTCAAACCTTGAACTTCCAAGATAAAAGAATGGTGATCATCATGGTAGAATACCATGATGATCACCATTATAATTATGTTATTGTAGCATAGTATTAATAGTAATGCATCAGGAATAATGAAGCCCTAGATTGTAAATAACTTAATTACTGATCTGCAAGTTTGGTTACAGGCTTTTGATTGACACTTCAGCTATTAGGCTTATTTTATAGTTACCAGATAAAAACCCCTAAATTTTTTTCTGCTACTGATACCAAAGAGTTCTTAAGCTTAGATAAATACAGGCTTTCTAATCAAAAAAATAAAATGTATAATCCTACTTAAACTTCAGCAAGAGGCCTGCCTGCTCTGTAACCAAAACTACAGACTGAATCTGTCAAAAAATAATATGGAACAAATGCATAATAGGCTGTCAGTTTATGACTTATTTTCTTTCTGTCAGTATTATCTTTTCTCCTAAAAACCACTTAGAAATTCCCAGAGAATCTTTAGCTCTTAGAAATTCTCAACAGTCTTAGTCCTTTTTATGGGTCTTGGATGACTTAAATATGTTTAAAATTTTTCTATAGCATGTCCTTACAGAAATTTCTGTTAGGATAACTATTTCAATATCACTTCTGAATCAATTGTTTCTGTTATCTGCTGTTGAAAAAAATACAAAATATCCATGAAATAAACAATGCATAACTTTCAAAGTTACTGTCAACTGTAAATAGTTCATAAACTCATTATCATTCAATTTTTAAGTTCACATTTGTATATTTTTTAAATCATGTACTCTAAAGAAAAATGTTAAGATCTGGAGTCAGAAACTTATGGCTTGTAATCTATGGGCAGAATTGGGCAAGAAATCTATGATTTGTAGGAAGTATTATTCATCATCAAGTATCAGTAGGAAGTAGTACTCATTAATGATGACACAAGAACAAAGTTGACAAAATCAAAGAAAAGCACACCCTAGCCAAAATTGTTACGTGTAAACTTTTTTTTTGTTTTTTACTAGAATTATGTACAGCATCTATAAATAATAATAAGAGTTTGTACAGTCATAATTTTTAAATAAACCATTACAGTGACTTGAAAAAAAAAATAATATATATATATATATATAATGTCAAAATGAGGAAAACCAGTTTGTAAACAAGTTCTGTAACTGAACGCATATTGTATTACATAATTAAAAACCACTTGAAGCTCTTAGTAATCATGACCATGGTGCAAAAGAGGGTTCAAGTGGCTTTCTAAGTTCAAATCAATTATGTTAGCTTAAAGTAAATACCATCATTTATTCACTGAAGAACTATAACATGAAAATAATGTTCTCAAATAAGAAAAACATCACATAGAAGTGAGGAGCCTATTAAAGCACTAGGATGTAGGACAGCCATTCTGTCTGACAAAGCTGTGAACATAAAATATTTACATAGTCCAAAAAAAAATAAGTATGGAAGTGTTCTGTAGAATTAGTCATTCTAAAAATACCTGTTCCCAACTTTAAAAAGATAGTTATAAAATTCAGATATTAATTAAAATGTATCTACAAGAAAAATATGATTTGAACTTACTACAGACATTCTTGATAGGTTAAATTTTGATGGAAATTTTTAAATAGTTTTGTTTCAGTGTTGAAGCTATGTTTCACATTTCAAAAAAAGCTCATCAGCATATTGTTTTAATATACGGTATTGAACCTCTGTAGTTCATTATGAAACATCAATGTGACAGTCTAAAAATTAATATTGTGTGCATAATTGGACAAGACAGTTCTTTTTTTTTTGCTAAAAAAGCTATAACAGTAAACATCTTCTTGTATATGTTAAAAGGGTATGTAACTCCCAAATATCAGAGAATTCCTTTCTCTAATTGGACAGAATGCCACATTCATATATGAGATATTTCCTCAGATGATGGATATCCTGGCCCCTACAGTCCCTGTATCGTACTCCTATGGATCTTTGTTTATGGGCTTATGTAAAGATGAAATTATCTGTTCAAATAAGAAATTTAGACCATTTAAAAGAACAAATCACTGTAGCTGTTTCGCACTTCACACCAGACGTTCTCTATACGTATGGAAAAATGTTGAATATCAACTTTGCATTCTGCAGCAGGACAACTTAAGGACTCCATAAAAACAATCTATTGAACGGGTAAAATTTATTTCTCTTCATTTTGATGTATACTTAATGCCTCTGACATGCTTTGCTCCAAAACTGTGATTGTTTGAAACCCCACTGTTATTTTGTGGATGCATTATATTTAACAACAATTTGTAGTCATTAAACAAATCTTTTGTAACCCTAATTTATCATTTTTATTTTAACGTTCAAACATATGTTTTTTTCTCACATAATTTTTTTTTTTTACATTTTGTACTAATGTTTTAAATTTTATTTTTTTCATTCTGATTGTTATTAATTTTAACTGAAAATTTTCATAAAATAAATCTTATAACATCTTGAATTATGTTCTTAACTTTTACAGAAAATTTACACATTTTAATCATTCTAGAAATTTAATACAAAAATCATGTGTAATCAACTGTATTTAATAATTTATTAAATTTATCATTGTTTTCATCTATCTGCCATCTTCTACACACACGGTAGATCGTATCTCAATAGTAGCATATCAGCCATATTATGAATAATGTATGTAAAAGAGTTTATTGTATAACATAGTTTACAACATTACATCCCAAAACTTCTGAAAAACCATAGTAGTCAGTAACTCATGGCAACTTCTCCCACCAAGCAGTTATATGAATCCTATATTAGTAATGCCTTGTCACTCTTGAAAACTGATGAAATCTCATAGTTGCCCTTTTTAAGTCATTCTTATAATAAAGCTAGAGAGTTAAATAAATATATGAAATTTCACTACTATCTCAGCTGGAAAAGTGTGTGGTAATAAAAATCTTTATAGCAATCTTAAAGTTTTTGTTAAAAAAGAGCTTAGTAAGAATGCATTAGAAATTCCATCACAAATCTAAAATAGATTCAATTTACAGTAGTCCTAGGCAAGGAGGTTTTACATTGAAAAAGTTTTGGTAAGTTTTGGTTTTGTACAAAAGAAGTTTTTTTTTTAATTTACAAACAAATTAAGCATTAGAAAAGAGGCTGTCTAAATTATAATGACAAGAGACAGACAAGGTTTCAGACATTATATATAAACATGTGATAAGATGAAGGGAGTAACAACACATATAAATAGCATGATGTAATCTATGAATGATCTCAAACAGAATAATTTAATTTATTAACTATCAGTAATACAGTGCTAACATTAGAATGCTGTTGTGTGTTTACAAGATATTTTCAATCATAATTATTTTATTAAAACAATCTTGTAACTGAATATTATATATTACATAGGTTGAATATTAAATTACATAGTTAATCTTTTTATGGAAAATGTGGTTTGTGTTTGAAACAATACAGTATTTAGATTACATGAACTAGTCGTTTTTTTTTTACGTTTGGCGGCTAATGAAAATAATACATAACTAATTTTATATGCTTGCGATTACAGAAGGGACTCTCTTAACAGACTCTCCATCAGTGGGATTCTTTTTTTATTTAATCACTGTCAGTCTTATATTAGCATCTTCTGATGACTGAATAAGGCTTTTGTATCAGTAATATTTGGTTATATCTGTTGGTAATTGCTCAGCATTACACATATTTCTTTACTGGTGTTTATGTAGCAACTTATAAACATTTGTTATAGACAGGTGAAAACAATGAGATCCTGCAATAGGCTGGGAAAATGAAAGTATTGGCTTCATGAAACAAATACATGTCCCCCATTCCTTGATTTAGTTTTTGTAAGTTTGGAGACTAGTGTGATCATCATCCTTCTGTTGTTTTTGAGAGTTAGCTCATTAGGTTACAGTTTTATTATGTAAAATAAATATAGACTACAAATATTATATTAGAAAATATATATTATACTTTAATAGCTTATAACAGAAAATATGTAAATTATATAATGGTTATAAAACTTTTATTGTGGTTTTAAAGAACTAGTTGAAAAATAGAATCTTAGAGTTGTATTCATTAATTTAGAGTGATTTTTCAGCATTAGAGAAAAATATTACTTTATTAGAGATTCATTTGATGTGTAGTTTGACACAAACCATTTATTTATATATCTTTAATAAGCTTGAAAAAGAGAGTTCCTCTGTATGCAAGTAAATTTTTAATCTGTGGGTAAAAGTGCCCACAAAAAATAGTGCTGATATTTTACCAGTTACTTAATCTATAAAGAAGAAAATTGTTTTCTATAGAATTCCAAATTCTCAAAGCCACTCAAAATGATTGTCCTGTAAAATGTGTATTGTACAGATACAATTTTTTTTTTAAAGTATGACATCCTGTTTTATGATGTACATTTTTCTGAGATTTTAAATTAAATTCTGAATAAATGGGGTTTGACTGTACTGCTTACTAATTTTTTCTAACATTTTGCATAAATATGCTGTTTGCTTGTGTGTCGGAATTGGATAATAAGTGGAAAGACTTAGTTTTATTGTATGAACAATATTTTTATAATTGTAATGATTTCTTGTGTGGAAAGTGAATCCTCTCATTTATAAGTAGTACAGTGCTTACTAAATCTTCATGTAATGAAAAATATCTGTTTGCCGGTTTTTTTTTAATAATATGTGAATATTGTATTATATGTAAATAACTAGTTGCCAATTTAGTAGTTACTAATATACCAAAGGTTTAAGTGTATTTACTTTATTATGCTTGCCATTTTCTCATCACTTCCTGCTCATCTTATTTCCTGTACACAATTAACTGTTAAGTAAAAGTACTTTAATCTCTTAGTCTTTTAAATCCTGAGTTATTGTATTATGGGAATATACGAGGTGTAAAAATAACTTCTACATACAGAGAATGTTATTACATACAAAATCTAGAAAATACTTTTTAAAGGATTTTATTGATTAACTTCACAACTTACTAAGGTTGTATCAAAGTTCTTGGCCTGACACAGAGATGGCAGAAGTATGAGCAAAATTTCAAACACATACATTTAATTGCTCTTTTACACAATCATTGCTTGTTTTTACATCTGAAAAATGGATAAAAGTAAAGTTCAGACCATTATAAAGTACTTTGTTGTAAAAGGTTTAACCACAGTGGACATAAAAAAGGAGTTCTCTTAAACAATTCTTCCCCTTCATTTGTAGTAGTAAAAAAAGTAGTCTGTTGAATTTAAATGTGATTGTATATTAATTTTAGATGAACACTCAGGATGCCAAAAACTACTATGACTGATGAAATCATTACAAAAATCCACCGTGCCATATTAAATTGTCGCTGAATGAAGGTACAAGAGCTTACTGACATCACAAATATCTAGATAGATGGTGTCCATTACATTTTACCTAGTTTTTTTTTTTTGTATGAAGGAAAAACTTATGGATGCCACTGTGTTAAGTCAGCCAAAAATGCATTTCATTCATTACTTCCCAAGGGTTTAGGCTTAAACGTGATTCTGCTGAGTTTCTTTGACATTTTATAACTGTTAACATGGATTCACTGTTACACACTGTAGACCAAATAACAGTAGAGGGGGATGGTGAAAGTGTTCCAAAGAAAGTGAAAACAGTTCAATCTGGAAAAGTCATGGTTGCAGTTTTTTAGGATTCTTGTGATATGGTGCTCATGGACTACTAAAAAAAAATCTTCATCCTGACACCTTAGGGGAACTCACCCACTATGTGACAGTTGCGGTTGCCATGCCACTCCCTCATACCTAGCCCTATAGGCTTTACCAGAGGTCATCTTTAAAACCCTGGCAAAAGGCATCTCTTAGCCTTGTTCTTGTCTCAGTCTGGATGCCAATAATGTGAACGCCGCACATGACATTCCCATCGGTATACTACAAAAAAAAAACTTAATCTCAAACAAACCTGAGTAAACAAAATAAGAAAATGAACTGAAATCCACTACCTACCTAAAGGTGAAAGAAGTGAGTTCACGCAATTACAATAAACCAAACGATAGGAAAACACAGGCGTTACCCTAAATGCTCTTAGCAATCCTTTCTTTTTCCAAATAGTGTATGAAATTCCCAACTATTATCCATTCGGCCTGGTTTCACCAATTGACATGAACATGAAGTAGGGAGTATGACACCTCTCTGCTGGACCAATTGAAGAGTGCTGTTCAGGCTAAACATCCACATCAAGAAAAGAAAAAAAAGTTGCTTCACCATAATAACGTACCTGCAGATACCTCTCAGGTTGTTGCTGCGAAACTTCTACGCTTCCAGATGCACAGTATTTGCCAGTTATGGCTCCCAGTGATTACTTCCTCCTTCCCAAAACTGAAGAAATTACTCGCTGAAGGAAGATTTACTTCAAGTGTTGAAATTATAGCTCAGAATGACTATTTATTTTGTAGATTTGAAAAATCACATTTACTGAGCATATTAAAAAGTAAAAAGTTAT
>JAAAKQ030189796.1:0-24717 GCA_010016005.3 Zanna intricata | reverse complement strand
TTTTTTTTTTTTTTTAATAAAAGAATTCAGAATATTTTGCTAAAACAGTTTTTTTATTTACTTCTTAATTATTAAAATACTGATAAATACCCTATTATTTTGCTTCAATTACATATAATTTCAGTGACATCTTCAAAGCTTTCTTAACTAATTATTGTTGAGATCTGAAGGGGAATATCAGAGAAGTATGTATTTGGTAGCCATTGTTATGTTACACACAGTACTATTATTGCTTATGCTTGGGGCAGTATAAATCTCATTCCTCTTCACTGTCATTCCTTTACCAAACTGTTAACTATCTTATCTCATTATATTTTATAGTATGTCAGAAGTTTTTTTCTGTTAGGTTATAATTTGTGAGTGAATGTTTATCAATTTGAATATTTTCCTTTGATTCATAAACTAATATATTATTTGTGATAAGTTTAGTTAAAAAAAAAAATATATATATATATATATATATATATACTTCTGATATTTATATTTTTATGCATCCAGATAGCTTTAATTAATTGGTAGCAGATGTGATAAAGAAAAATTTAATAAATTTCTTTGTTAAGAAGATACATGTGTACTTGTAAATTTAATACTTATATACGTAATGTAGTTATGTAACTCTCTTTTGAACATTTATTAATTAGTTAACATATTGACTTGTTTTTTGTTGTAATAAAATATAATATTAAATGCATACAGTGAAAGATTATTTTTTTGTATTAAACTTTGCTTTCTAGGTTAATTATAGGAATAACAAAACTTAATATAGACACGTGTGTTACATTATTTCCAGGATATTATTAGTGTTAATAGAAAGTATGATAAAATAAATAAAAAGCAAAGGTGATTTATTGTGTCATGCTTATGTCTGTTCTAAATTGTTTAAAAAAAAAAAAAAAAAACTTTCACATAAAGCACCTGTGTTTGATTAATGTAATCTACCACAATAAAATAAACCAACTTGGGAGAGCATTACAAACAAAATATCACAAAAACAATCCCCATCACTACCACAGCACCAGTCATCTGTCACAGATTATTGTTAGAATGTTAAAAAAACGTTTTTTCACAGTAATAGCTGTTAATTCTTTCATTAAATTTATTATGTTATATTGATATACACTTTTACAAACTAAGATTAACATACTATAAGGGTTATTCAAAGATTGACGAGTTAAATAATTGCAGAAGACTTTTCTTATTTCTGCAACAGTGAAAATACTGCTACTTTTCAACATAACCCTTTGCATTTAGATGCCTTCTTATCTTTCTGTTAGTTTTCTTATTCTAGTAATAAAGAATTGTTCAGCTGAGTCTTAAGCCATTCTTGACCCCCTCATTGATCCTGAACCTGGCGTCATATAAAAAATGAGGATTGAACAAAAAAAAAGTCTGATGTGAGATCAGGATTGTAAGGTAGATGCAGCAACACCTCCCAACCCAACTTTTGAATAGCTTCCTATGACTTTTATTTTGGGACTGACATTATTATGTAAAAGAATTAAACCTTTTGTCAGAGAACCAAAATGTTTCCTTCTTTTTGCAAGTTTTACTTGTTTTCTAACATGCTGCAATAGTACTCGCTTTTGATTATACATTATTCTTTCTAATAATTGCCATAAATTAGGCCTTAATATTCCCATAACACTGTTAGCATCACATTACTAAACCCATAGGTTTTGAATTTTTACTAGCAGGCAAATATGGATGATTCCATTTCATACTTGGATATGTATATTCCAGCTGAAAATAATGTATCCTAGTTTCAAATCAAATTATTTTGCAAAAGTAAAAAATCTTCAGATGCAAGTAAAGGCCATTGTTTAAGTTCCTTACAAATGTGAATTCAGGTATCTGTGATTTTTAATTAACCTTGAATTTTTAATTGAAAGCTCACCTACCTCCTTGAACTTGTTTTGCCATAATTCAGCTTATCATTGATAATGGAATAGACAGTATCAATATTTTCACATCTGTCCTTGCAGATAAGATCATTAATATAATTTTGCAATTCATTAGTTGGAACTTCTACCACGCTCTGAGGAAAACCAGCAACTTTAGTTCTGCCCGACTTGAATTGTTCATTTCACTTATAACAGTATTATCCATACTGTTTTAACCTCTACGAGTGACTTTGCTGATTTTACACATTCATAAGATAAAAGTCTTACCACAGCACATTGTTCTTTCACAGTATATGATTCAAGCAGATACAACATTTGTTTCAGTTTATTCTATTAAATAGTTTTTTCACTATTGCAATAATCATTAAATGACCTTCATAATTAGAAAGTAGAAAACTTAGAAAGAGTTCGCTTGCTACAGAGCTGTTGCAAAATATAACAAATAACCGGTTTACAAAAAAATACGATAAAGCAAGTAAGCTAATCAACTGTTAAAAGCAACATCTACTGATAATATTTTTTTTATAACTTTTTTCAGGTTTTTGCATAAATTAATTTATTAAATATTTTTTCTCTGTATTTGAAATAAAAAAATTGTGTTTTAAAGAAGTTTGAGAATAGCGCAGATAGTATTCAGTTTCTTAGCATATCAATTTTGTTCAAATTTGGGGCAAATATTTTTTTTTGCGAGATATCTTCACACTAAGTGTTTTTCAACGGTTTGTTGTATTCACCATTTTTTTTTATATCAGTCTTCAAAGAGAGTCACTAACACTTTTACAATGAAATTGGTTTTTTTTATGGTTGTTATGCAAGTAATTTTTTTTATACTTTATATCACTTTTGTCATGATGTATATGATGACATAAAATAAATATAAAATATTTTTAGTTCAGTTTAATAAAATATTCAATACATTACATAAAAATTACCTTTAGATTGTAGGTGTCAATTTTTTTACACCCTTAGCCATGACTGTTAAACAACAAATCTGTTGACTTCAAAGCTGAAAACATTTTCCTGGTAAAAACACCTATTTCATATATATATGTATTACTTATTATGTATTGATTATTTCAATTTAATTGGAAATTATCTATAATGTAATCTAAAAGGTAAAGGACCAGCTAATTGTAATTCAGCTGTTATTTTACTATGTTTACCCTTCGTCGAAATGATACACAAAAGTTATAATTACCTCCATTTATTATTTTTATTAATGATTATTATTCATTATTATATTCATATTCTATTACTTTATATGTATAATTTATTAAACAATTTTTTCATAATAACCTTTAGATACATATCCTAATATTTCTTGAACTGTCTTAGCTTGTGCCATCTGATGAAATGTAGATGAAAAAATGGCGGTTTCATTTTTTATGAGAAAAGAATAAAACAAGTGATTGTAGCCTCCATCTGATGAAATAGAAGAAACATATTTGATTACTGTTACAGAAGAATAAAAATAGCGTTTCATTTTGAATAGATGAGAAAAGAATTAAAAATATGTAATAGCGTCATTTAATAATGAAAGTAAACAAAAAAGCATAACAAACCACAATTACCATTTATCATGTTAGTGTATGATTTTTACTGTACTGAAAAATCTTAACCTTTCATAAGAAGCTTAAACATTACTGTAAATAAATCCCTTTTGTCATTTTCTCGTTTTTTTTTTGTTTTTTTTTTTCGCTTTTGTGTTGAGTTTTTGGTGCAGATCACTCAACTCCCAAATGGAGTCTTGATGATAATAATGGAACAGGTGTTAACTTGTCGAACTGCATAATTTTTACGATCTTCTTCAACAATTTGAGCCATACCTTCTCTTTTATCAACCAATTTGAACATATGAAGCTATTCAGAGGTAATGACTACTTCTAATGAATCAGATTATAATAGGAATGACATTTAAGTAGCTAAATGAAAATATTAGCTAGAGATCTAGAAAGGAAACCTACATATAAAAGTTAAATACTATTTGACATATATGTTTGACCTACGGAATGATTTTATTGCTCTTTTTTAAAGCTCTTATTACATTGAAGGTAGACAAATATAATAATTTGTATAATTAAAAATTAATCCGTAAAGTAGTAATAAGATCACTTTTGATATTTATGCAGAAAAAAATAGATACTGATATATATTGCATAGATTCTTTTCACTCAATGTCACATGAGCTACAGGTTTAAATGCAATGGTGTTTAGAGTAAATTGGCTGTCAGTTTGTCTCAAAGCTAGTTGTAGAGAAAAGTATGTTATTAAAGATATAGCTGAGTTAAATGATTTTACTAGAAAGATCATTGATAACAGAAAAGATTAACAAACAATTTAACATAAATAGTCGAAAGTTTTACTTCTAAGTGAAAGAAGCAAAAAGATTAGAAACTATAAGAAGTAAAATTATATATGCCCTCCAAAGAGCAGCAGGATAAAAACATTATTAGGACTCATCTAGAGAAGAGAACTGTGTTTTTAGAAACATTAAAGGTAATGCTTAACCTATTGGAAGAGCTGGCATTAATTGATTTGTAATGACAATAATTGCAGTTTGCACTTGGAGCAAACTATAATAAACGAACATTTGGTTAATTCTAAGTATAGAAGACCATAGAAATTCGCCGCAGTCCAGTGTTACCTAAAAACTGGTGACCGCGTTAGTTTAATAGAAACTAAAGTTTTAAAAAGTGTCTGTAATAGACAATAATTAGCTAGAATATTATGAGCGATGATACTCTTCATTGCTGAATAATAATCGGCTCTTTTACCTAATAGTTATTTAAAATTTTTAACTGATTAAAAAATTCTTTTATAAAACTTTTTATCATAAGAATTTTAAACAATTCTCCATTTCCTTACATTTTATTTACTTAAGAAATGGAAAACTTATATGATTTATTTTTACAAAGGACTTGGGACATTTAATTAGGTAGATTATCTATAAAAAAAATATCAGCATAATTGAAAATATTGTTTATTTAGTTATTTGTTATTATCTTTTATTTTATTTATATCAAGAGTTTGATTTTTTTTGCACAAATTTTTCGGTATCTACTGTGATGATTGTTAAACAATCAAATGCCCATCTGATTTTATATTTTAATAGATGTGGTTTTTGAGTGTTTACTGTTTTTAAATGATTGAATAAATTAGCATTTAAGTAATGTAAAATTTCAGTTGAAAGGATAAAAGCAATACAAAAACTGTAAATGTAAAAATAAAATACTTCATTTATTAGTACTTGTACTAGCAATACTTATGTGTTATATTCAAGTAATATTTACTTGTATATACGTACTGGTGTTTCAAGTTAAGTTATTACAATTTGTTTCATAAGTTATTAGTCATAAAACAAACAGTAAGATTTATAATTTAAAAAATGAAAATTGAGATTATGAAAAACAAATTAAAAATAAGAAACTTTTGAAAATATAATGGAATATTTAGCAGTTTTCCACTGTAGTATTAAATATGTCTTAATATCTAGCCATAACTGAATGGCAACCTTCAGAACAAAAAAATATTCAGTTGTATAATATAATATTCAGTTGAATAGTAGGCTATTATTATAGCCTTAGTATATACAGTAATAGTATTAGTAAGTAAGTAGCACTTAGTATAGTATATTAGTAGTAATAGCATTAGTATGGCCTCGTTAATTTGTAATGCTGAGCTATAAAAAAATTATTTCAGATCCTCTGTTGAAAACTGAACAGTTTTAGCAACGCAGTTATCACCAGCAACCTATAATATTTCTACATGTAGATTTTCATTTGTCATTCCAAATAGAAAGATATAGCACCATCAGGAAAAGATTTTGTGGTTTACAATAAAATGATGTGAGATTGGTGTCAGAAATTTTGAGAGAGATGCTTTAGATGTGCATAATTAAGTGGATAAAATGGTATACAATCAATAAAAGTTAAATAAATCACGCTTAATAAAAATAATTTTCAAAAGTTTCTGAGAATATTTTCTTGTAAGATTATGGATTTTCATAAGTTTTGTTAAATGGGAGTTCAAAACTATAATAAGGTTGTGGCCTTAACATTGATTAAGTGTTGCATTACAAAAAAAAATTGAATATCTCAAAAAGAAATTGTGATAGACGAGCCACGGGTTAATTTCATTAACAAGAATATAAAAACTGATTTCATAAATAAGTTCCTAATATTTGTGGCAACTATGTGGAAAAGTAATATAAGTAATTATATATGTAATAAAAATATTTTTCTACATTTGTTATTTTCACCCAGTCGTATCTACTTTTATTTAAACAAGCGTTGTTTTAAAATAATTTCATAGCCAAGAAAGTGATTGTAAGATTTATAATTGTTCAGTGTATATTGTCTCCGATGACAAAGAGTTACTGTTTAATTGGACTCATTTTATAAATAAATCCAAGATAGAATGTTCAAAAAGAGCTTTAGAGGAGTTTTATTGTATAAAGGGCACTAAGAAAGTTTTGTAGTACTACTTTATTTTTTATAATTTTTCACAATATTTCCTGCAGACATACAGTTCCCAAACCTTCAAAGAAACCCTGACATGTTTTATTGGAGACCTGGGGAACATTCATTATCCCAATGCTCTTAGGAGATCATCGTTCCCTTCCTTTCAGCCTGTTCTTAACCTGGATGAACAAAGCGAGGTCAGGCTGTAGAAAATAATAGTACAGATAAGTTTCATCATCTGTCACAATACTGTTCACATAGAGAGATAGATTTCCAGTTTTTAAACTTTTTCAGCACTTTACAGCACCATGAAACACGACTTGCTATCTGATCATCGCTCAAGTTATGCGACACCCAAAGGGTACTAAGGTTTTTAACTTAAACTGATTTCTCAGAACGGCACGAACTGCTGATACATTAATGCCCAAAGACACCTCTATTTGGTCTGTTTGTATTACACATTTTCCATACTACAGCAATGTTTCCCTCGGTCACAGACAAAGATAGTCAACATAGTTTTAGAACATCCTCAAGGCCAAAATTTCCTTTTTCAAACTTTGTTCTGTTATACAATGAGGACAATCCTAAAAAGCACAAGAGTCATTTCTATAAACAGTGATTTACATTTAATCTACCTATGAAATTCCTGATATTCAGTTTTCACCCATGACAACATCACTACCTCTTTTTCACTAGTACAACTAAAAAGCAAATGACACTTAAGACAATGACGAGCAGCTACAGTAAACATAACATGCAATAAACATTTCTTGATGAGTGAAAGTAGTAGTAAAAATGTTATTACATATAATATCATTATTAATAAACCATTATAAGTTATTAATACTTAAATTTTGTAAGTAGAATGAGTTCTTTTTTATTGTTTATTACATTTTAACTGTAATATTGAATTTCTTTAGTTTTCAAGTTTAACTTTTTTTCAGCATTAAGTTTCAATTTACATTTTTTATAAACCTTGTTTTACCTTCTTTACATTTACTGTATTTTGTATCAGATATTCATTCTTTATTGATTTACTTTCTTACTTTTCTTTATAACCTGTATCATAACAAGACATGAAACAATTTATTTAATTTGTTAAAAAATGTTTCATATTTACTAGATCTGTTCATTAGAATTATACATTGTAAACCCAATTTTTCACATTTAATTGTGTACTGTTGTCTGGAAGGTGTAGACCTCTTTTTCCTATTCCATTTTCTTTACTAAGAAGCCAAATTACACCAGTTGCCCCAAATGAAACTACAATGTTTATAGACATTTAACTTATTATGTTTAAAATAACAATAATAGAAACAGGAGTAATTCTTACTAAAATGAATTTTTATTTATTTGAAATGGGAATTATGGACACCATTTGTATCCAGATATGCCTGACCATGTTTCAAAATATTTGAAAATGCACACTTGTATTAGTCTTTCCAATTATGCTGTTATCCATCTTTCCAATTATCCAATTATGCTGTTATTCATTACATTGTTCTTGTGAACCGACCCTTTTATTGCTTCCCATAAATAAAATTCCCTTGGTTTTCAGATTTGAGCCCACCAGACTGGTCTAGTGATTCTTGCAAGTCAGCAGATTTTGAGTTCTAAGGTTCAAATCCTACTAAAGGCATTTACTTTTATATGGATTTGAAAACTACATCATGGATACCAGTGTTCTGTGGTAACCATTTTGGTGGTCATCTTGTGCTTTGATATGAGAAGCCTATCCATGAAAACTTCATGCTGTAAATTTAAAAAAAAAATTGGTAGGGTGCACCTTTCCTCCATCTTATTAAAAGTATGCTTCAGTCTACATTAATTGGCTGATAAAAGGATAAACAATGTCATTGCCATAACATTTTACCATATTTCCTAACACTCGTGTACCAAATAAATCTAGCAGAAAGTATTTACTCAGTTGCTTTCATAGAAATGGTTAGAAGTAATATTCTCTCTCTCTCTCTCTCTCTCTCTCTAAGAAGTAAGATGCAAGAGAATATGGTCAATTTTAGCTAGTTGTTCAATTTTAAACAACTAGCTGTTTAAAATTGATTGGTATGATATTCTAGTCGTCTCAAAATATTGAGTATAGCTTCTTGATTCAGAACGTATGACAAGCTGCACTAACTGTGCATACAATGAGTGGACCCTTTAATTTGTTACTTCGATGGAATTGCTAGGCTAGAATGTATTGTTAATTGAAACCTAATAACATTTGATGTCTGAGGACAGTATAAGAAGCTGTTATCATTGAATGTTTAGCTAGGCTCTCCAAGGTAAAGGTTAGCACTAACCATACGTGCAACACTGACAAATAAATCAATTAAATGTAATAGACTGGTGATAAAATAAAGAATTTAAAAACCCATGAAGCCATTTGAAGAAACATATCTACCACAGCTTCTAATCATAAAACTAATCTAAGAACCTGCTCTGGATGATACCTAGGTAATGTAAAAAACTGCATCAAAATCAGTCCAGCTGTTATAGAGAAACCGTCTCCAGAAAACATCTAGCTGGCCTCTGTAGCACAAGTGGTAGTGTCTCAGTCTTTCATCTTGAGGTCCTGGGTTCAAATCCTGATCAGGCATGGCTTTTTTCACACGTTGCAAATCATTCATCTCATCCTCTGAAGCAATACTTAATGGTGGTCCCAGAGGTTAAAGAAAAAGAGAAACACATCTACTGCAGCGACCCTGGTGGCCTGTAACTAAAACTAATCTAAGAACCCTTTTTTATATACCTTCAGGACCACCATGTTAGCTATTTCATCAGAGGATGAAGAGAAATGATTTGTAGCAAGTGTGAAATTGCCATGCCTGACTGGGATTCAAACCCAGGACCTCCAGATGAAAGGCCAAGATGCTGCCACGGAGGCTGACAATCTAAGAACCTGCTCTTAAGTGATTCCTACATAACGCAAAAAACTGCATTGAAGTTGTTCCGATAGTTGAAAATGGTAACAGACATGCACACGCACAACCTTTATCCCAAACACATATACCATCTGTTCGGTGCCCATTGGTGGACCTATAACCATATAAAACTAAAACCTGTTGTGAAGTGATAAATATGTAATGCAAAAAGCCGCTTTGAAATCAGTTTAGTAGTTTTTTGAGGAAAATGGTTACACACAAACAACCTCTTGCTCCAAATGCATATACCGTCATAGGTAAAAAATATTACTTATATAAATACAAACAAAATTTCAATTTGGTAAACCTCAGATTAGACAGTGTTTCAGAGAGATGATCTTATAAAAACTGCAAGATAGCAGCACTGGTATAAATTAATGTGCAGTTTTCATTATTTTTATTTTGCCGTAACAGAATTATTTCAATCATGATTGAGGATGCAGACTTTCATGGTATAAGTTTAACTGATAGTATTAGTTTGGAGAAAAAAATTCAGACATTGACTAATATACTTTGATATTTAATAATGAAATGTTAATCTTAAATTCTAGATTTATAAACCTTTTATGAAGTACTCAAATTTATAAACTATTTGTGTTGATAAATATATATCTTTAAAGACTTTTATAATTTTAAGTTAATGACTGCTTTCATGCACAACAAATATGCCTTCATCATATTGTTAACTATCCTGAGGTTCCTTTGCCTAATATCCATTTCCATTCACCTCTAATCTCAATTAAACATGTAAGATCCTGTTTTACTAAGTAACAAATTTAAAATGACACACTTTCTAAATTCTGAAAATGTGCTTCCAGAAGATCTTTACATTAATAAAATTAGCTTGCTTTTGTCATACATTATTGAAGAAAAAACTGGATTGTCATTCAGGGAAAATCTTCGGAAAGCATATTTCCAAGTTAGAAAGTGATTTTTGTTACATCTATTTTATTACATTTTAAATGTATGTCCATACTGATCTATAGCATATTTTTTTATCTATTTAAAAGTATACTGTATAGATATAGTAGAAACCTTATTAAAAAAATTGTAAAAACTACATTTTTCATCATGTTTTTAAAATCACACATTATTTACAGTCATTAGATACCATTGCTCATTTTTCCCAGATTTAATTTACCAGTTTTACGTATGGAAATACATTTAATTTTGTAACATGTGAAAGCTATCAAGTCTGAACTAGTTCTAAATCCCCAAGCTATTGTATAAGAGCCCAATATAAAAAGCATTTCTTTATATTTATAAGCAATAATTTTACAATACTGGCAATTCATCATTTCTAAACAGAAATAGTAATACTAATGATGCCTATTATCTTACAAAAATGTAAATTATTGTCATTCAAGTTCAAGCTAATTAATATGAAGTAATTTTTACTATATGATAAATTTCTTTTTAGAATTTAGACATACTTTTTTTTATTATTTAAAGGTAATATAGGCTCTACCTAAATAAAAAGTAAAACATTTCTTTTATAAATACTTTTCAAAAAGGGGATGACTTATATACTTCTTGAGAAGTAGGTGTATATACTAGTATCATATTTATAATTATTTTTTTCTGTTTAACCTCCGTATGGTATTACATAGAGGGTAAATAAGGATGATGTAAATGAAGTGTATGTAGTCTGGTATAGCTCTCAGGTCGACCATTCTTGAGATGTTTGGTTAATTGAAACCCCCAGTCGCAAAGAATACCGGTATCCGCGATTTAGTATTCAAATCCGTATAAAAGTAACTGTCTTTGCTAACGTTTCAGTGAAACCTTAGATATATCAAATAAATATACTATGTACGCAACTAGTGTGTAAATTTTGAGTCATTTTATTTAAACAGAGGGAAAAAACAAATTTAAAAATGTTTGAATTTCAAACATTTGAAGCAAATCGATATAGCAAAGATGAATAGAACATCAGCTACAGGATTTGATGAAAAAAAAATTAAAAAGATATGCTGTGTTTCCAATTATTTATAAATATTTTATTTTGTTGTTCAGAATCAGAAATAAACGGCGTATGAAATCCTATCTTCAATATTTCTGTTGAAAAAATCGATTAATGCAGAACTCGATTAATTTGAACGAAGAATAAACCAATCAGTGCAGTACCAGTATATACAATACATAAAAATGTTTTGCCGTGTGATCGTTTTGTTGAAAGAGGTTATAACTTGTTTTGTTTAGCTATTATTTTACTTTTGTTGTTTATTATGTTATTTAGAAAAATGTGTTAATTATTTATATTACTCTTGCAAGATGCCGGAAATAAAAGTTACTCCTTTAGGAGCTGGTCAGGATGTAGGAAGGAGCTGTATATTATTATCAATTGGACGTAAAAATGTAATGCTCGATTGTGGAATGCATATGGGCTATAATGACGAAAGGAAATTTCCAGATTTCAGTTTCATTACAGCCGAAGGACCCGTTACAAGTTTTATAGATTGTGTAATTATTTCACATTTTCATCTTGATCATTGTGGTGCATTACCTTACCTTACTGAAATGATTGGATATACAGGACCTATATATATGACTCACCCTACAAAAGCCATTGCCCCTATACTGCTTGAAGATATGAGAAAAGTGGCAGTGGAGAAAAAAGGTGAAAGTAACTTTTTTACTTCTCAAATGATTAAAGATTGTATGAAGAAAGTAATAGCAGTAACTTTACATCAGTCAGTAATGGTAGATAGTCAGTTAGAAATAAAAGCATATTATGCAGGTCACGTATTAGGGGCAGCAATGTTTTCAATTAAAGTTGGCTCACAGTCAGTTGTTTATACTGGTGATTACAATATGACACCAGATAGACATTTAGGAGCTGCTTGGATTGATAAATGTAGACCTGATTTATTAATAACTGAATCCACTTATGCTACTACTATAAGAGATTCTAAGCGATGTAGAGAAAGGGACTTTTTGAAAAAAGTTCATGAATGCATTGATAGAGGTGGTAAAGTATTGATACCAGTTTTTGCTCTTGGTCGTGCACAAGAATTATGTATTTTATTAGAAACATACTGGGAACGTATGAACTTAAAAATACCTGTTTATTTTGCTGTAGGATTAACAGAAAAGGCAAATAATTATTATAAAATGTTTATTACATGGACAAATCAAAAGATTAGGAAGACATTTGTTCAAAGAAACATGTTTGATTTTAAACACATAAAGCCATTTGATAAATCATACATCGACAACCCTGGTGCAATGGTTGTTTTTGCAACTCCAGGTATGTTACATGCAGGACTTTCATTACAGATATTCAAAAAATGGGCACCAAATGAGAACAATATGGTTATTATGCCAGGATTTTGTGTTGTTGGTACTGTTGGTCATAAAGTTTTAAGTGGTGCTAAAAAGATTGAATTTGAAAATAGACAGATGGTTGAAGTTAAAATGTCTGTACAATATATGTCATTTTCTGCTCATGCTGATGCAAAAGGAATTATGCAACTAATTCAGTATTGTGAACCAAAAAATGTAATGCTTGTACATGGTGAAGCACCTAAGATGGAATTCCTGAAAGAAAAGATAAAAAAAGAATTTAATATAAATTGTTACATGCCTGCTAATGGACAGACAGTTACAATTGATACACCATATCATATTTCTATTGATGTATCATTGCCCCTTTTGAAAGCAGAATCTGTAAAATACAATTCTCAACCTCCAGATCCAAAAAAACCGAGAGTAATTCATGGTGTTTTAGTTGTGAAGGATTCATCTATGTGTCTGATGGATGTAGAAGATGCATGTAAAGAAGCTGGAATAAATAGACATATTATAAGGTAATAATGTTTTCGTTTTGTGTTTCTGTAGAAATATTAAATTGCTATTATTTTTATTACAGCATTTTGTATAACTGCTTAATTTGTTATTTATATTAATTTAAAATGTTCTGCAGACATTAGAACAGTTGTTTTAGTAATAATTTGTCTAGACAAATCAAGAAATGGATTAGTTATAAGGTGTTAAGCGTCCATTGCACTAGTTTCTGTTTTAACAAAACATGATGTAGACTTTTTCAGTATTTATTTCATAGTTTGCCAGTCAAATTAGTTTTTAGAGCTCTTTAGTTTTCTTTCTATCTTTACATTGCCCGTATTTCAAAGTCTTAAATATGTGTACTTTGAATAAATAGTGCTTAGGCTGTAGAAATTTTTTACCTGTTTTGGAAAAGCATTAAATTTAAATATTATAAGAAGAAATGGCCTACCCACATGTTAAATATTAAACTAACCTAAATTTTGATTTTTCTAGTTGTTTAAATTCTTTTTGTGTATAGTAAGTCATAGAACCGGCCTGTCAAATCAGAAACTTTCCTTGATGTTCCAAAAATATCTTATGTTGATTATGGAGCTCGTAACATTTTTGGAATAACCAAACAGTGTCATCAGATTGTTAGCATAATCTACATTGTTAATATGTAATGTTTTTAATGTGGTTAAGATTGCTATTATGTATAGTTTAAAAGGAATGTGCCACCATCTCAGGTCCTCACTGTTGCTATTTGTTGTGCCCTTAAAAGTTTAGTGCCTCTGAGTGAAAAAGCATTAGTTTGACAGTTGTGAGTATATATATATATATAACACACAACTGTCAATATATTTATATATGTATTTTATTTGAATGATCTTTTATTAAATCAACCTTCTGCACATGAGTTATATTCGTGTAGCCATTCATTGAAGTACGAGTATAAATATTATTAAATTCATATCCATTGAAGTATAAGTTTTTCCAGTACTTTCTGTATTACTAAACATGATTTGACAAACGTTCTCTTCACATTAAAGCTGTTTTGTCAATCTTGGTTTTACAAATACTAGTTAATAAATAATTGAGCAAATTTTGATTTCAGAAGACAACTAAATTAATTTCAAAGTAGGGTCTCTGAAAATAACAAAGTTTAATAGTTTAGGGAGACTAGGGTACAGGGTCTAAAGTTTCGAAGCTTCAGTTTCCGAGTCCTGTACCATTAGTAAGTTGAAGGTTATCCAGAAGGCCATAACCTGTAGAAAATAAGGAATGGAAACATTTAACAAAAGAATCATGCAAAAAACAAACCTTTTGCATTATATCCACAAATCAAATTTTAGATTGGCTTTATAATACAAATTATATGCTGATTTGCTGATATCAAATGTTATCCTGGGCTTTAAGAAATGTGAACCTAAGAATTTTCAATATTTGCCCATAGAATTTTACCAGCTCACCAGGCTGGTCTAATTGTTAACACGACATTGCAAATCAGCTGATTTCAAAGTCGAGAGTTCTAATGTTCAAATACTAATTAAGATACTTTTATATAATTTGAATATTAGATCATGGATACTGGTGTTCTTGGTGGTTGGGTTTCAATTAACCACATTCAGGAGTGTCAACTCGAGATTGTACAAGACTACACTTCATTCACCTCATTCATCCTCTAAATGAATTCTGCTCATTCATCCTCTGAAGTAAACTTTACGGTTGTTCTGTAAGTTAAACAGAAAAAGAGAGAGTATTTGCCCATAGAGAGAATCCATACTTTTGCAAATGTATGAGTTTGTTCTTAATACCATTGAAATGGACATACCTTTCTTATTTTTTGAGACTTTATTTTTGTAAAATAAAGGCTCAAATATTTTTAATAATAACGTTAAATTAAATTTCCAAACAGGTTTAACTCTCGGAGTGGTAACATGTAATTAATTTACATGAGAGGTTATATGATGACAGTAGTCGTCCACTAAGTATTCTAATTTTAAGCCCACTTTTTTTTTGTTTCTGTAATTCCCATTTGTATTATTAACATAATATAGGTTAAAAAAAATTATATGTTTTTAATATTACCAAATATTGATGAAAATGTATAAAGAATTAGATTGTATTGACAATGTTTTATATAACGAACATTTGTCAGAAGAATAATATTATAATAATAATACATATATACATACATCAGAACAGTTAGCTGGGCATATTCAGTTCTGGCATTTACAGCAGTATTTTCTTGTTTTATTTTTAGAAAGGCCACAGATCTGGCACCTTCTCCTTGAACCGCTCAGTCTATTTTCTGGTTGATTACATTTTTGGTACATCTACCTTGGATAATAGTGCACCTCTTCTTCTGATTTTGACTGACTCCAGAAGAATTTGTATGTGTCTTAGTATTTGAGGTCTAATTAGTTCCCAAGAAAATGATCCGATAAATTTGTCTCTTTTTAATTTTTTTGTAATCATTATTCGCTGAGAATATGCACATGGCATTTATTCCTGATAAATTTAAAAAGTCAAAGAATACAACAGCAGGCCATCTGCTTGTATTTCTGGCAACAGAATAATTAGCACAAAGTTGGTCAACTACATCGACTCTTAAATGATCGACATCGATTCAACTTTTAAATGATTATAAAAAGTGACTATCAGGTTTTCTTTTTTTGCCCGTATACACGTCTATAGAATCATCCTGTTGCATAGAAGACACCAAAATTGTTGCTTTATTTTTGCTTGCATATGATACTAGAGACTTATTTTTTTTGAAACCAAAAAACTGAGGTTTTCTTTTCCAGAAAATTCTTTCAGCAGTTCCCTTTTTTTCCGTACAGTTGCAACATAAGTGATTTTTTTTTTCAACCATTTGTGCCCCATTAGATTTCTATTAGATCCACAACAAATTGGTTTGACTAGATTGAGGGCAACATCTTTTGATATGTTATTGACTAATGTGGCCCTGATTCCTGTTTTCCATAATAAACTTCTAAACTTATTGTGTACATCATCCTGCAATCAACTAGTACAAATATCTTTATCTTATATTTGGCAGGTTTGCTTGGGATAAACTACTGAAATGAACACTTCCCCCTAAAAGGGATCAGTTGTTCATGTATCATGAGATATTCCCCTGATATAAAATAGCATTGGAACTTCTTTATAAATTCATTAAAAATTTCCCGAATAGGAGCCAGCTTGTCTGATTTTCTCTTTATTTCTGTCATACAGTAGTCTCAGAACAGAGACATCGCATCAGAAAATGAAATCTGTGTTCACTTATAACGAGGTAACAGGATTCTATTCCACACCCTTTGAAATTATCCCTCATTTTTTTTTTTAATAGAAAAAACACATGTTATTGCCTGACCATCATTGTTGTTGTACTGGTTCTGCTACAACAGTGTGAACTAATAAGAAACATTATTCCTAAGAGGGCTGTAATTTCAGTTTCATCAGTTGGACGAGCATGTGTTTCCCTAGAGTAATTTTCCTTTATGTTGTGAATATAAAGATTTGTACTAACCGTGTTAATTTTGACTATGTAATAGTCAACAAAATTTTGTAATATGTCCATTTCTGTTTTAGCATCTTTAGCTCTATCTTTAGACCCCAACATGTGGCTTATGATATTGTATGAATGAACTTTAAAATTTTTCCAGAATGTTATTTTTACTCCATTCAGATGTTCTGTCAATTCCTACAAATACATCTGAATCACTGTCCTGGCCACTCTCTTCATTATCACATGCTTCCTGTTCTGTCTCCAAATTACGGTTATCTGCTACTAAATTATTGTCGCCACAGTCACTGAGATCACTGTCACCATCGAGATATTCATCTTCTGAATTGTCCTTTTCCAACCACTGTTTACAGACAGAAGGGTCTGAATTCTTCTCCCCCATAATGGAAATTACAAGAATCTCTACTCTTTCAATATAAAAAAAAATAAATAAAAAGAAGGTAGGCTAAGATGACGAACAAATAAATTAATAAAATTTATCTTTGTATAGGCTACCTTTGAAATAGTAATCTTCAAAGTATAAATTTGCTACCTATAAAATAACATAAGTAAATCAGAAATAATTTTCAGATACGAGACAAAAAAAAGTATACCCACCAAATGCAGAATGAAAAGTTACAAGTCACATGGATGACAAATTAATTAGATCTCACAAAATAATAAAATTTAAGTAAAAGATAATTAAAGTGACAATCTAAAACTAGAAATGTAGAAATTATTCACAAGTTAAAGAAAAAACCAAAAACAAAAATATCTATATGAAAGGTCGCACAGAGAACGATTGTCACCCACTCAAAGCAAAGGGTCACTGAACATCAATAAGGCCAAACACCAATTGACAGATGTCTCCAGACTGAACCCCCATCCCAGTCTGCTGGCCCCCTAACCTCACCGCTGCCAAAACAGTAGTGATATTAATTTTCAACTCGAAATTGGTGTTTTTTTAAGTTTTCTAAGTATGACTTTCTGTACACTCTACAATACTCAAATTATCATAAAAGGCTGGTTTATACATGTCCTCCTACATAGTGAACCATTTTCATTGTGCATTTCAGCTGAAATGTAGCTGTACATAATTTTGTGACAACTAAATAGTTTTGAAACAGGATTTTTTTTATGTGACTGATCATGTTATTTTCTCTAGAATCAAATGTTTCACCTTGGCGAAATTACATAACTTCAAATCAATGGTGACTGAAACATGTTAAAATTCTGTAATAAATGCAAAAAGGCTTTCATTTATTTTTTTGTAATTATGCAGAGTAAGTGTGAAAAGGAATTAAGAAAGTGAATCAGATTCAGAGTATTTTTCAGTTTTCAAAAATATCTTTAATAATGTTTTTGGTCATAAATCATTTGAGAATATACTAAAAACATCTTAATTATCATTACTTTTCTTTCTTTTTTCTTATATTGTCATTGTTGATTAAAGTTTTTGTATATTATTGAAACATCTTTCTCACATTCTTATTTTTCATTTTGAAATCTGGTAGTATGTTCCCTATAGATGAATAAGAATGATACACAAAATTGGATTAATTTGTCTCGTTTCAGCAGTATTTTTTCTCTTAGTTAATTACTGACTGTTTAGACAAGTGGAAAAAAAATTTGTACATGTTTTTATTTAAATAAAACATCATATTCAATTTGATGTTCAACATTTTTCAAAAATTCTGTAATCAATGAGATAATATTCTTCAGCAAAGAAAATTTGAAAATGGTAAGAAAAATGAATGTGGTAATGTATTGTATTATGTTTAAGTCTATTAAGAAGTGCGTGTTTCGATATATATATATATATATATAAATACAATGACGTACAAAATGAAGTGACACAATTTAAATCTGATACATTTTTTGTAGCAATGTATTAAATTTTCCTTTTTTTAAAAAATGGTAAGTTATAATTTCAGCTAATTCTGAAGTGGAAAACAGCAGCAACATCACTAAAGATGGCTATACTAGTTACAGAAAGGTTATGGTGTCTTTTAAGAATGTTAAATTATAAGTTTGGTCCATTTCATAAAAAAATAATAATTCTATACAATTTTCATTAATTGTGTCGGGTGTTGCAAATTTATAACTAGTTGCAATATCTTCCAGTAGACAAGGCAAAAACTATGTTCTAAATCACATACTCTTGACTTCTGGAAAACCAGCAGTATTGTAAAAATTGAACAAAGTATATTCAAAAAAAAGGTTTTTTTCTGCTTAACATCATATTGCTTTCTGTTAGTTGTATATCTTAATTGACATTTATCATTACTTTTTAGTAGATTGAATTTGGTTTGCCATTAAAAATTTGTAGTTTTGTATAATGTATAAAAATATTTTCTTCATAAGATTTATTTTCTTCTTTTTTTTTAGATTTACATCAACTGTACGTTTGGATGATCCAGGACCTGCTTCACAGACTACTGAAAAATTACAAACACTTTTCAATGAAAAATTAAAGAATTTTAATATACAAATTACTGATGGTTCAATATCAATAGAGTCAGTTTTAGTGAAAGTTGAAGGTGGAGAAGATGAACAGAAAAATGTTTATGTGTCATGGACAAATCAGGATGAAGAACTAGGTTCTGTTATATTAGAAATACTACAGAATATGGGGGATTCAATATGATTATTTTTCATTATTTGTTGAATATAGTTTTTTTTTAAATATGTTTATTAAATATATGTGATATAGTAATTTGTATTTGTTTATTGATCACAGCATCGTTTATTAACTATCAAAGAGTTTTATGCTCTTCATTATTGTTGTCAACTTTGATCTACAATACCCGTGCCAGTAGTTTTTACACCACCTTAATTGTTTTTATGATCCTGGGTTAAAATTTTATGGAATTGTGCAGCTTTAAACAACATATTACAAACTCACAGTTCTTATTTATGATAGTTAATAAGTATTAATAATTGTCTCTTTCATGTTTTACTTTTTTCAAAGACATAAAATTTTAATCAAGTTTTATGTGTTCCATTATTGCTTTCTTTATAAGATAAAGCTGATGTTAGATTCTAGCCTTTTCTGTTTGCTATGATTGTTTTTAACTATACATTTTCACCATCTATTAACCCATCCAAAGCTAAACTACCACCAGCATTGTTTATCTTTGTTAACAAAATGGTTCACGGTAATGGCATGTGTTTTTATAAACTTTCTCCTTTTATTTTCCAGTATATTACCACTTAAAATTTTCCTCTAATTTTACAGTAGAAACTCCTCAGGAAAAGCTCTTAAAGTTGAATGTGCGTATATGCATAGTACAGTCATGTTGGAACCAGCAATATCGATTTTTCTCTTCCAAGAATGCAATGAATTGCAATAAAATATTCTGATATTGTTCTGCAGTGTACACAAAGAAAAGAGGACCAGAATTTTTTTTCTTTGTTATATCGCCAATCTTCTGCAGGTGCAATTGTTTTCCATGATACGCATGGGGATTTTCAGCATTCTAAATCCTATGTTACGGCTGTTTACGTAGCTGTCCAGATCAAACCATACCTCATCTGCGAAAAAAATCGAGTTTACAACATGAATACTTTCAAGCACGAATTGATGAAACCAATGACAACATTCTAGCAGTTTTTCCTCATCTGCATCAAGACAGTAATGAATTGTTTGAATTTGATATGGTCATACGTTTAATATTTTTGGCGAGGCAGTTCTTTGACCTCGGGGACTGTGTCTGCATTTAATACTGTCATTAATATCTTTTGTTTCTTGTTACATAAGCTGTCTTTCTAAATTTAGCTACTAATCTCAAAACTGATGTGTTATTTTCTTCAATGAAAAATTAAAGAATTTTAATATACAAATTACTGATGGTTCAATATCAATAGAGTCAGTTTTAGTGAAAGTTTATCAGTACTGGTTTATCAGTACTTTCAGCAAAAAAATTCATGCATTGCAACTACTGTTAGCATGCTAAAAGTATGACTCAAGAATAAAAACACATTCTTCTTATGAAAATAACATCTTCTCTTTTAACAGTTTACTGTGAATTATGATTTTTATGGCTATCAGTAGCAGTCTACTGTGTTGGCATGACGTTCAGTTGGATGAGTCCATTCCAGTAAAACACAGAAGGCTGATAGGTGGGTTGCATGTTAAATTATGTTATACAGGGGCACACTCTGTATAATGTAATTGCTCATGAGATACAGATCTGTTGAGTGTAATAAAACTTCACTTGCCCTTTCTATAATATTTTTATTACATATTTATGAAATATGTCTTTGATTAGAATATCACTTTTCTTTTATTATCTTTTGTAATTTCTGTAATCAGCTCTCTTAACATATTTTACATTGTATTAATATTGAAACCTCTTTATAAAGGTTATGTTTTACTTTACTGATTATAGACAACATTTTAGTTTTTGTTTCTTGTATGATTTGTTGTGTAAATATATAAATAGCTTTGTATATATACTGTAAATATATAGGCCTATTATTATTGCGTGATTAATGTTTTATTTTTTCTTCATCTCTAATTAATTTTTATTATTGTTAAAATATGTAAATATATAAACTGTTAATAATTATCTAATGTTTTTTTATTTTAATTTTCATCTTTTTTTGATAAAGTTTTGTTTATTTGGTTTTCATTTATGATTACCTACAGCTCATGTATAACCAAATGTTAAATTTTATTCTTTTCACTAGCTTTCCTTGGTATATTGTGTTTTTTAACTTGATTGGAATAGGGCTGTGATCAGCACCAATCAACAGTGCAACCAGCTTAACTTCATATGGAGATAAACTAACAGTTTACAATTGAAGAAGTAATCTACTTCTTTTATTTTCATTTAAATACATAATTATATTGTTAGTTACATTTCTATCTTGCTATTATGAGAGTGGTTCAGAAAGTTCATGGCCTGATTCAGAGATACTGCTAATAGGGCCAAATGGTGATTTGAAGTTGGATAAAGTGGATAAGATCAAAATTTGAGCAGTAATAAAATATTTCATTGTGAAAGATTTAAACCTGACAAATATGAAAAAGGAGTTAGATTCATCATTAAATGAATCTTCTCCAACGTTTTCAATGGTAAAAAAGTGGACAGCTCAATTCAAATGCAGTCGAACCTCTGTTTTTGTTGATTAGCATCCAGGAAGCCCTGCAACCACTATGACCGATGAAAACATTGCAAAAATCCACAATGTGGTATTAAAAGATCGATGATTGAAGATACACGAGCTTGCAGAGATTGCAAAAAAATCACCAGACCATACTCACATCTTACATGAAAATTTGGGTATGAAACACTAACAGCATGATGAGTGCTGCATTTGTTAACGATTGACCAGAAACACATTCAAATGAACATTTCTCAGTGTTTGGACATGTTCAACCATAAATCAACTGAATTTATGTGACCTTTCATTACTGTTGATGAAATGTGGATTCATTGTTACAGCCCTGAGATGAAGTAACAGTCTAAACAGTGGGTTGAAACCAGTGGAAGTGCTCCAAATAGGCAAAAAGTGTTTAATCAGCAAGAAAAGTCATGGCCATTATTTTTTGGAATATTTGTGGTGTGATGCACATAGACTATCTGGAAAAAGGAAAAGAAATCACCAGAGAATGTTATGCAGCATTGTTGGAGTAACAGAAAGAGGCCAGTAAGACCAAATGTCTGCATTTGTGCAAGAAAAATATGCTTTTTCACCATGAGAATGCAGTACTGCACGCATCTTCTGTTGTTACTGCTAAAATTCACAAACTGCACTTCAAATTTTTTTCATATCCACCTGATTCAGCTTCGAGTGAGTACTTCCTGTTACCGAATTTGAAGAAATAGCTTGGTGGGTGAAGATTTGCCTGAAATTACGAAGTCATAGCTGCGACAGATGCGAATTTTGTTAAGCTTCAGAAATTGTGTTTTACTGAAGGAATAAATTTGCTGGAAAAGTGATGAACCAAGTGTATTACTTTAAAAGGTGACTATGTTGAAAAATAAAAAAAATTTGGTAAGAAAATTTTTGTTTTCTTACAGGCCACGAAATTTCTGAACCACCTTCGTAATGAATAGTTTTCTCTTGTTTACAGATTTATCTTCATCATTTTAAAATAAATATAAAGAGATAAATATTAAAAATTACAACTGCCAAAAAAAAAATTGCTGAAAAACATTATTTGTTTTGGTTTGGTTGTATCATGATTTTGTATTATACTAGCAAATACCCGATATGAATTTTGAAAATCTGAAGATTGGTTGGAAGACATAACAACACTTTTGAATAACCATGATCTGTTAGACCAAGAATGCACCTTTTACAGGCAAAAGTTAGCCTTCAACCTACTAACAGATACCATGTTTGAAATTTGAAAATCAGTTGATTATTTGCAGAGATATAAGAATACCCATTGCATCTCCATAACAACACCGCAGGGGCAACCTGTTTGTTACCAGTTCATGTTGATGATCGGTTTAGCCTCACATAAGGTACTTGCATCACCTCATCATTCACATGCAGTCCCCACAGGAAGCCCATTATTATTAAACAGAAAATTCTTTAATATTATTTTACTTTATTTAATGTAAATTTAACTATATTATTTTTGAAATTATTCATTAGAATCATTCATTTCAAACCCGACTCGCCTCCACAGCTCACAGCTCACAACTGAACTGTGAATTGTGAGCCTCCACAATTCACAGTTCAATAATTCAGTTCATTAAAGTTTGTGTTTCAACTGACAAATCTGTACTATTACATATATATAGACTATGACACTTCCAGAAATGTAAGGATTCCAACGTGGGATCATGCATCTAAATTAGTTCAGCTGTTGGGCCGCTAGGTGGAAAAACATACGTATTTATACACCCTAAGTACATTACTTTTTGGGCAGTCATGTAAAAAAAAGACAATGAAATTGTTGAAAAGAAAAAACTATTGAAATTAATTTAATAACTAGAAACTCCACAGTAAATAGATATATTAATTAATATTAATGCAAATTTAATATTAATATCCAACTACAAATAATAATTATAACAATAAAGATTTAATAATAAGATGAAAACTGATTATGCTTAATATACAATACCTGTTATGCAACAAGTTGCAATAGATGATTACAACCTGTTTGTACTTAACAACTGTTGAATCGACTGACAGTTTAGAAGTTTTTTAGTTCATATTTTTTCTGCAATCAATGTTAACTTGGTCACATTATATGTGTGTTGGAGTGCAAGATAATTTAATCCCAGCCTTTCTGTGTGAGGGATTGATAGTTGGCCAACAGTAACAGCTCCTCAATACTATACTATCCCTGGCGTCATTCAATCATTTTGTTCTAATTAATAGTACATAATGGCTTGAGAATTCATGGTTATAACAAGTTGCTGGTACACTCATTGCCCATAAATAAGGAACGCAGTTGCCAATGGATTCTGAATTTACAAACTTGAACTAGTTATCTAGACACTTCAGAATTTGGAAATGGTAAAAATAAATTTTAATTAAAAAATAAAACATGAATATTTAAAAAACAACACATATGAAACTATTTCTACTGAATTATAAAAATATTAACTTCATTTCTACTGCATTCATAAAATAAAATAAATTATTGAAACAAAAAATAATATAATATGTGAATGAACCCCGGAGTTCAAAATAAAAGTTAAGTTGCAGTATAACTTCTTTGTTGTCCTTTATTAGACTAAATTTATTAATTTAGAATACTCTGTATTCTGTATATAAGCAATAAATAAATATTTTACTCTATTCAGTACAAAATGGATTATGTGAGAAGTAAGTATTCGACTTCATGAATAAGATAAGAAATTGTCTTAATATTTTCCTAGATGGATCAAGAGAAATTGTAAAACCCAGATTGGAGGAACATAATGAAATATCCAATCAGATATAAAATAAAATTTAGATTTGGTAGAAGTCCATATTAATCATTTAAGATACAGTTAGTGGTTTCTCTAGTTGGGTGTTACACTCGGCTGTAACTTTAATAGAACAATTACAGTAAAGATAAAAAAAAAAAAAAAAACTTTATATAGATTTGAATACTAGATCATGGATACGAGTGTTCTTTGGTGGTTGGGTTTCAATTAACCACACTTCTCAGGAGTGGTTGACCTGAGATTGTACAAGACTAC
>JAAAKQ030189785.1:0-12083 GCA_010016005.3 Zanna intricata | reverse complement strand
CTCGCTAACAAAACGTTTTCAGGCATATGTTTATTGGAAACTTTTTTCTTATTTTTAGATATAGAATCCGTTTCCGACAGATTGCCGAGCAGTTTTGATACACTCTGTGTATATATATATATATATATATAAGTACTGAAATTATTGAAATTTTTTATATTTTAGACAGTCTTTTATCATTTTGTATGACCACTCTGTCAAATAGGATGATTTCTTGACATCATATAAAAGTATCAGTGTCAAAAGTAATTAAAAACAGAAAAAAATTGAGCTCATTGATTACTCATAATGATTATTCTAGAAAAATCATAAATTCTATTTGTGGAAAAAATAATTAATACTCAAAATTGTTATCAAAATTCATGCAACAAACTGCTTACCAAAATCAATAGGTCGTTTTTCTTTGGTAACAGTATCAATCATCTGTTGTATCCATATTTTAAATGAGCTATCTTTATTATATTCTGGTGTTTCTACTTCTCCATTTTCATTCTGAAGAACAATTTTACGTAATACATTTTGTTGAGAACTTTTTCTTGTGCTCTGAAAAAATGAAATTGCCCATATACTGTTTCTTGTTCTTGTACTTCCTTCTTCATTAAGTGCCATTTTACACTGAAATGAAAATTTTTTCTTAAAAAAAAAATAAAATAAAATCTATTTTAGTAAGAGTAAAAATATGAAGTTAAATATTTTGTGTAAGCATTACAGCTGTGTTGATTCAGATATTTTTTATTAGCTACAAACATTTTGTTTTATTCAGAAAGGTAATTACTTATAACATCTTTAGTTACTGACTAATTCAGAAAAATAATGAAACATAAAAATTATTATTCTTATTGGGTAGAATTAATTTTAATACTTTATTTAATATAGTTTATGTAAGAAGAAATTTTAGCAATAGAAGTAGCATTTCACCACTTAAATTATAGGATATATACATTTATATATAGGATATTTGCCATTTAAATTATCAATATGACATTAGGCTCTTCTACTTGTATCATCATTTACCACAGTATTAAAATGTATAGTTTACCTAACATCATTACCTAACATCATGACATCATCTTACCTAACATGTTTACTTAACATCATTGTTAGATTACTACTAACATCATTATTTTTGTATTTTACTGTAATTTTTTTGTATTTTCATAATTTTATACTTCATCTACAACACCACATGTTTTGACTGGGTTGCTGAAGAAAAAAAAATTGTTAAGTTATTGATATACTTCAGGGTTATAGATGATTCTTAATGTATGTAACTTTTCATTCTTTTTTTGTTTTTTAGAGAGGTTGTTGTGATTAGTTGTTCCTCATTTTTTGTTATATATTTTGTTATATATGTATATAGAAAAATTTAACATCTTTTTCAAAATTATTTATATATTGTCTAATTATATTTCTGTTAATATATATCTTGATTCCTTTAGTTCACTTTAGCAAATTAAATGTACCGAATTTCTCACCTAGTCTCTAATTAGAATAGTTAAGATATTTCCATAAGTAAATCTTATTATATACTATATATTTCTATAAATAATGCTTATACTTATTTCTGTAATTTTGAAATTGTGTAATTAATAATTTAAAAAAATTAAATTAATAAATGAATGGATAAATAAAAATATTTATTATATATAAATATGTCATTGCTCACTTAGATGCAGTATGGAAATACACCTTTATTTATTTAATCGGTTTAACTATAAATGAATAAATTCATAAATGCTTTTATAAATAACATACTATAAAGAGTTCATAAATACAATTTTCATTAATATCATTATCTTCTATAACACATTTGTCTAGTTCGGTCAGAAACACCCTTAGAGTGAAACCGAGTACACCAGATGTGCTAATATATTGCATCCAAGAACACAGAGACTGGTCTCATGCCATTGTACTTTCTTAATCCAGTTAGTCCTATGATAAAGAAGGAATTTTTAAATTTAAATGAACTGAACAATAAAAAATAATAATATTTGTGGCTAACTTGTTGCATTGGGACCACCAACCCAATTTATTCAAATAATATTGATTTAATTGTAGTTAATGCACTAAATACGTTGTAAAATATCATCTTTAACAGAGTATTATCTAGTATTTAAAGGAGATAAAGTAAAGATTAGTGTAGTATTGCTGGGAGCCCTATTTGTTACCTAACTGTTAACCTAAGTGAAACCTTACACTTAAACCATTGAATGAATATACAGAAACCATTTTAACCTGTACTAAAACCATTTTAAGCAATACCTGTAAAATTTTAATTAAAAGATAACAAAAATTAAAATAAAATCCAAAGCTAGATAACTAAAATAATTATGTAAGTATCAATATAAAACTATACAAGTGACATACTTTCAGAGTTGATTTTCTGAGAGTAATGATATTTTCTATACAGCCACTCCCTGTGGTAAACAATGAAAATGTCAATTGTAAGACTGAATGTCAGCTACATTTTGGTGTGCTTTACACATTTATGTGCATGATATATTCAGCTCATTGAAGAAGACAAAAATACACAAATTTTACTAATCACTTTTACTAGTAATTTTGATATGGAATGCTTATTATATTTGAGAATTGCTATCTGATTTCTAGGAATGATTTCTGTGTTATATCAAATTGCCTACTACTGTAAATTTATATCAACTACAGTCTGATTAATACAAATTTCATATTTACTTTAATCATACAAATGATTAGTCATTAGCTGATGACTAAGATGACTAAGTAGAGTCATCAGTTGATGGATTCTCATACTATTTTTAGCAGTAGAACTGATAAAAAACTTGAATAGTATTTCACAAAACTTCAATAAAATACTACTTCAAAAACTGATCACTCCAAATTAAATATGATTAATAATGTTGACCAGCTTTAGTCTGCATGTCGACCCTAAATTTAAGAAATCTTTGTTTAATCATACTATCAATGGGTTATCTCTATTTTTATATAATTTATTATAAAATTTGGTAACAGTTAACCATAATGCTTTAGTGTCTTCTGACTTCCATCCCTTTTTTTTTTTTCTTTTTACCTCTGGAACCACCTTTAGGTTATATCTTCAGAGGATGAGACGAATGAATTGTAGCGTGTGTGAAAAATGCCATGCCTGACCGGGATTCGAACCCAGGACCTCCGGATGAAAGGCCGAGACGCTACCACTCCATCCTTTTTAAAGAGGATTACAAGATGAAAGTAAAAAAAGTGTGGGTGCATTAAAAGTACTTAGACACTTTTGAAAAGACTTATCGACTGAATTTGAAAAAAGATTCTGCTGCTTAATGTATGTTAGAATGGACAGATGATCAACGCTGGCCTTCCTGTGCAGGAGGTAGATAGTTTGAGGTCTGGCTGTGCCAGTTTTATTTTACACAAATGACTCCTCAGTATTGTTCATAACCACAATTCTGTGTTTGTTTCTAATTAACAAAAAATCTGGTCTGGTGATCCATTTATATAAGAGCCACAGGCATGTTACATGAAACAAGAGATAAAGGATTACATATATATGGATAAGGGATGCAGGATGCAGCTTTTTTTTTTCTTTTTTTTTTTAACGTCTGCAACTACCGTTAAGGTTTATCTTCATAGGATGAGATGAATGAATTGTAATGTGTGTGAAAAATGCCATGCCTGACCAGAATTCGAATCCGGGAAGGGATGCAGCTGCCAACAGCCCAAATTCATAAAATATGGCCTATACATAGAAACTTCTGGAACATCATAAGAATGAATGAATTAATAATTTAATTATATCAGTTTCACAGAAACTGGAAATTGTTGGTTAATAAATTTTATAATATTTTTTTTAAATTTCCAGTTGCATTTTGCATCTGTTAAATTATGGTTTACAATCAACTTCATGTCTCCTAGAATTTGTCTAAAAACTTTGAATTATAATTTTACTGCTTCTACATTTAAAATTTTGTTTTTTCTGAAAACACTTATTACTTATCCTTTACAAAAATTGATGAAAAAACTTGTATTTGATTATTAGATATTTAAAATGGTACAAATGATAAAAACATTATTGAAAATAAATTTTGCTAACCAGTCAACAAGTCATATTTCTTTCAAACATACATTCCTAACACCTAACTAAAATTCAGTAAAAGATCTTCATTTACAAAACATATGGTTCTGTTAATAACTATCAGTTTGTTAAAAAACCTGAATTTTAAACATTAATTTTTAACAAAGTTAATTAATATGTACAATAGGTTTATTAGTTAATGTACTTCCATAATACTTACTGAAATATATTTTAATTAATACCTTCAAAATAGTTTATCTTATAGCGAGTCTATTTAATTTTTATAATTACATATTTGCATCACTATTTCTTCATACAATAAATATTTTTTTTTATTAATGTGTACTTTAACCAATACTATTTTTTATGTATTAATTTTCTATTCTTTAATTTTGTTCAGATCAAGATTTACACAAGTTTTTCCTTGAATCTTCCAGATAAATTCTGAGGTAGTTTCTTTCCTTGACATAAAGTATTACATTTTATTACATCTGCTAATCATTACTAATGTAATATATCAGAAAATAATTTATAATTGTTATTATTCATGTTTATTCTGTTAAAAATAACGTTAAGAAATTTTTTCTGGTAACCCTTTTATTTGTGAGTGAATGTATTGTACAATCACCTTCTTGTTTCTGATTTGTGAACATAGTAAATTATTTATAGGAATTTTAATTACATCACATTTGATATTAGATTTGATATAGACATAGCTCAGTTACTAATTATTTTAGTTCTTATATCTTTTCATTTTTAAACAGTTTGTAATTTTTAGTGCTATTACACAAAGTATTAGAATACAATGCACTTGTTACGTAACCTTGTGTATTATGTATTATTTCAGATTGATTACACACATATATTCCTTTATAAGTTAATATTTTAAAATATATAAGTAAATTTTATCTTGCTGGATCCCATTATATTATGTTCCCTGATTATTTTAGATTTTTTTTTTGGCTTTTCATGTATTATTCTGCTGCACTTCTTTTCTTCCATTAGTTAGGACCTCTCAACTTCCTTGTTTAAATCAGATATATTCAAGATGGTTAGGGGTGGCTATAAGGGATGAGAGGATGCCATAAAAAATGTATTTTTTCTACCTTTTAGTTTCATTGTAAAAACTAATGAAGTAAACACTTCAAATTCAAAAATATATTTTTAAAAAAACTATACCATTATTCAGTTTTCAAATGATACAATAATTTATTCATTAAAATAAAAAAAATAAAAAAATGTTTATTTTTATCTTTAAAAGCAATGCATTTAGCTAGTTTTACCAAACTGCATCAAATGGAAAAAAAACAAATTAGTGTTAAATATTTAAAAATTTATAATAACATTAACATTTTTTTTTTTTTTTTTTAATTACTTGAGATGCTGTTGACATACATGGATATGTTTCATTTACTTTTAATATAATAAGCAGATTAAAAACTATGAAATGCTTTGTTTTCAAAAATTAAACAAAAACTTTTTTGAAAACTTAAAAGGTAGGTTGAATTGTATAATTAAAAAAAGGTTTAAAATATTTATTCCTTCATTTGATGATGAAAAATCATCCACAGATTAAAACCAAAAATTTGTGGTATTTATATAGATCTTTTTTTTTAAATTCTATATAATTTTTTTTAATTAAAAAAAAAAAAAAGTTATATATACATATATTTAAATTATATATAATATATACTTTTTAAATTCTTTTAAACTTTAAAATCTATATAGAATAAATTTTAATTTTATTTACCTTTAAAACTTATTACTTATCTTCTACAAAAATGTATGCAAAAGCTTGTATTTGATTGTTAAATATCTAAAGTGGTACAAATGATAAAAACATTACTGAAAATAAATTTTACTAACCAGTCAAGTCATATCTCCTTCAAACATAAATACAGGAATGTATGTTTAAATATTACGTATAATACCTTTCTACATAAAAAAATACATTAATATCATTATCAATGTATAGAATACATTAATAAATGCATTTTATACATTTATTAATGTATAAAGCTGACATCTGTCAACTGTTATAACTAAACTATTGCATCTATTTAAATATGAGTATATCTTAAGTAGGTTAGTGATATAATAAAAAAAAGACCATCTGTGTAAAGAAATAATTGTTTTATTACTGCTAAACTGTAGTTTCCAAATTTGATTCCGAACAAGGGTTTGGATTTTAGAGTGATAGAACTAGATTTTTATGTCTCCTTGTCAGTAAAACCAATATGCTAAGTAGTTTCACTGATTTAAGTATAACAAATTAAATAAAATATAATTAGTATGACTAATTTAAGTGTATATACTTTTTTTCAATGCATTTGTCTTACTATGCAACTTTTATGTTACTGTTTTCTGTTTGATGATACTTATATTTTCTTATCTCATCTGTTGACAAATTAAGTTATTTCTTGACACTAAATGTTTATGCAGTAGCACCAACTGCTATGGAAATTAAACTTGAATTTTTCAAGTATTTTTCAATATCTTAGATAGGAGATTGTATTTTCAAATGGTTTTACTTTTCATTTTTTATCCAGACTTCTCATCAATAATATTACAGGGTTGAAAATCCCTAAAAATTTACAATAAAACCAGGCTGAAAGAAAATTGGTAAGGAACCCATGTTTTGTTAGTAAACTGTGTTTGGTATAATCAAGATACATATATATAACTGCTGTAGCATTTTATCCTACCACATAAATATCATAAGTTATAAACAAATTAATTAATTCATCAGCAGTTAAAAACATGTATATCATGAAATTATAATATAAAATATTTATAAATTATTTATAGAATATTTATAATATTGGTTTTTTAACATCTTAATGATTTCATTGTTGGGTATTATTTATTATTTATTCAAATTAATAAATTAATTATATTCAACAGTTTTTACAGTTCTGTGACTTTGTATTTATTCTCTGTTATTTTATTTTAATGTTGGCAACACATAGAGGCTAAGACTATTCTGTCACTATGGGTCACTTGAACACTACATCAGATCATACCTGAGTAGGTAATGGACTATTTTTAGGGTATTGAGCAATGAATAATAATAACAAAAAAAAAGTTAATTAATTTATTTATTTAATTGTGTTGTCATTTATATCATTTAACATCATAACTTTCCCAGTAAATTCAAAAAACCTTTTTTGGCAATTTCTAATTCTTTGGTATATTTCTAATTATAATTTTGTTTCATAACTAAAGGTTTAGGTAATTTTAAGTGGTTTATAATACATTTAATCATACCTGTAAAATTAGAAAATGAAATACCTTTGCTTAAACTGGTAATGTTTACTGAATAACTTACCTTATTTAAAAACAAAAATCCAATTGATTTCTGGTACTATCAGATGAAGTACTCAATGGTTATCGCCTTTTATGATTGAGATGACTTAATAGGATGACATCTTTCAGTATTACTAAAATTTCATGTTTCCTACGTGTGATAGTTGTTAAAAATGATCAACCAGTTAAAGGTCAGAGATCACCTTTTTTGTCAGACAGAGAGTATTAATTAAATGGAAAAATAAAAATTAAAAATCTCATGGCATAAAAATCTATCTGATAAAATATACTTAGACTGGAATAAAATTAATGGGACTAATTAGATACAAAATAGTTAATTTACGTTATTTTATCAACAGAAAGCAATTTATAATGACCATAGTTTGTTTGTTGTACTTATTTTGAACCGACAAGTATGCATGTGCGTGTATATGCATGTGTGTGTGTTTTAGTGTATATGTTTTTATCCTGAATTTACATGTATCTTACAGAGAATTTTTTTTTTTTTTTATTTCTAAGTACTATTTAATTATTAAACTTGAAGGCTAAAATAGCAACATGAAAATTTGTTGTTACTATTTCTAAAAGCAAAAAAAAAGTTAAAATTTCTTTTAAACTCTAGATGTAAGCTTTGAAGGACTAAATACTAATATGATGAAACATTCAGTACCATTAATGTAAGCTTAAAATTTTAAATACTGGAATCTTGGATGTCAAACCAAGTAGACTCTTTCCATGTTAATTCAATATCCATCAGCTTCGGGTATTCTAATTTTTATCATTTTGTCAGATTTCTTAATTTTTCTTTTTAAATAGAACTGATATTTCAAAGAATACTTTAAACAGTATTGATGATATATATATAATTAAATATTACAGAGTTCCTTTGGAGTAATGTGTATTAGCTGTGATTAAGTTTAACATAGATAAAATGATGTAATTTGAAAAGAAGTTAATCTTTGGGATTTATTTAAATAAAAATATAAAAGCAAAAAATTATATTTGATTTGGTAG
This sequence comes from Zanna intricata, assembly GCA_010016005.3. Classification (NCBI taxonomy): domain Eukaryota; kingdom Metazoa; phylum Arthropoda; class Insecta; order Hemiptera; family Fulgoridae; genus Zanna; species Zanna intricata. The sequence goes on along the minus strand of JAAAKQ030189785.1, from coordinate 3,715 downwards.
TTAACTATGAAATAATTAGCTGAAGATTTGACTTGAAAAAGTAATAATGTTACCATGGTAACGGCAGTGGTGAGTAACCCTAATTTTCTTGATTCCTATGAATCCATAAAGAGGTATTTTACAATTGTAATTCAAGGATTCATCGCAAATTGTATCCCAAAAACAATTTTTTTTTTTTTTTTAATAAAAGATCATACCTTTTCAAATTTAAAAAAATTATGTAAACATCGTTTATGTAAATATAAGTATTATTATTTAACTTGTTAAGGTAGTTAGTTTACGGTATTTTCTGTGAATAGTAAACTTCGTTCATTTTGTATGGAATTTAATTTATTCAACAGAACTGATTTATCAGAGTAGATTAAAATAAATTACAAAACGGAAGTGATGATCGTAGTCGATTTAACCCATGCCAAAAGTAATCTTACTTTAATAGCAGTATCGTTAAGTTCCAGGGATAATTGACATTATTGACTGAAGACAGTTGAAGTACATCATCGATGATATTCACATGTTTTCTCCTCCACAATTTTCTATCTACAGTATTTACAAAAAATGTACGATAAAGTTAAGATTACAAGTTAGTGATTCTATGAAAAATGCGCCGTTACTACCAGCTTTACTAGTTGACATTTTGAAACAGAAATTTTTCTGAAACATTGTTGCAGAAACATCGCCCCGCCTAATAGCAACGACACTTGAGCAAAATTTCATAAAAATTGGAAAATGCATTTGACCGAAACTGCGTCGCCAACACAGAAACAGATGAAATTATAAAAAGGTCGAGTTAAAACAGCACCTCATTTACGTCGGCAAATAAATTGATAGGTACTAATAAATAATTAGTAGTTGTTAAATTAACTAAATCAAGATTAAAATACAATACTGTATCGCTTTCCTAAATGATGGTCTCTTATTTGGTAAACATGACTAAATTCCTAAACAATTTAGCTGCCTTTTCTATAGTGGTAGTCGAAAATTATGGTGAAGAGGTACTGACTTCATTAAGTTTGTGCAGGTTCACTCTATTACAAATTGGCCTTGAAGTTTATAATGATAATTAGAGTATAGAAAAATATTTATTTTTTGTATTTTAGGAGGGTCCGCTTTGTATAATAGTAATTCAAACAGTAATTGTAAGTGGTTATCTTAATGACAACGATTTTTTATCGTGATTTTTCGTAAAAACAAATTAGTTTGTTATAAAAATGAAAGAATATCTAAATAAATAACAATGTTTTGATGATTACAGGGAATATCGATATCGTATTTTAGGAGGGTCCGCTTTGCATAATAGTAATTCAAACAGTAATTGTAAGTGGTTATCTTAATGACAACGATTTTTTATCGTGATTTACGTAAAAACAAATTAGTTTGTTATAAAAATGAAAGAATATCTAAATAAATAACAATGTTTTGATGATTACAGGGAATATCGAATTTCGATACAAATCTCGACTTCTTCAGACCTTTAAGAAATAATTTTTAGTAAATTTGATGTCATTATATATTAATAAAAAAAATAATGAATTTACAGTTATTAGATTATAAATTTGAACGTGCTTCAATTTTTTTATTTTTTTATGAATGCAAAAACATATGAAAATAACCGCTTTAATACCACTTTAGTAAGACAAATTAAAATATTTACATACATTATGCAGAGCGTATTACATTATTTTCATAAAGAAAATTTATGTCACTCGCCTACTTACGATAAAATTTCCTACCAAACCTCTGATATCTAGAGAATGGGGTGTCCGATTTTGAAAAATAAAAACTAAAAGAAAATTCAAATTATCTTTAAATTTTAATTGCCGTTGTAGAATTCGATATAATCGGCCATTCAGTATTTCACTGTAAAATGACGCTGTAAATACAAGTCACATATGATGTAGAACACAATGCGCAAAAAATTACAAAGTTTTTGTTGTTGCAAACTTGGGCCTAATTTCTCTAAAAGTAATCTAAAAAAGTATTTTTTTTAACATTTATAATGAATTCTCTTGATAAAAAGAAATTCTCAAAGAATTCTCTTGTTTATATCTTAATAGATATAAATAAATCGATTTTGTATTTGAGGAATTCGTTACAAAAAATTACGTCTTCGTCAAACTACACAAATTATGGAAGTTCAAATTTTCTGTTAAATATCTAATACTTTGAGAACAGTTGAGCAGATTAAATTAAATAACCAAATAAAATTTTGTTTTTTTCACGTAGAGCTATGCAGAGTTCTCTACGAATATAATTTTTTCAGCGACTCAAAATATTATGTACGAAAGATAACGCTAAAATACGACAAGCTTTCTTTTTAAGATACTCACCCAAACATAAGGGTATTTAAATAAATTTACGTCTATTAACTTCCTCGAATTACATCAATAACAGTTGTAAAATAGTCACTTGATCAGTCTATCCGTTCTTGAGTTTTAACGAACTTCAGTACAAATATTAGTCGTTTTTTCTGATTTGTATATAAATATATTTAAAAAAAAAAAGAAAAGATTTTCATTTATTAATACGAGCATATAATGCAGATGCTATTGAAGGTATACAAAATAAATTTTGAAATCGATTTAATTAGATGATAAATCTCTACCAACCATGTTCTGCTTCCTCGCCCTTCTGACTGACAAGGGTGATTGGGTTCACTTTAAGGATTTGAATCGAAATGAACTCAAAAAAAATAAAAAAATATTGTTTCTTTTAATAATAATAATAAATTTAAAAAACAAATAATACACACACACACTCACGAGTTTTTGTGCATTCTCAAGCTCGAGTGTGGGCATACTAGCGCGTGCACACGTACACATATAATTATTAATAATTATATTTATTCATTACATTTTAGATGAATTAATTTATTAATTTATCCAAAATATCTTACAAACCGAATAAATTTTATTAAAATTTTACAAAATAATTTTGAATTTTATGTAATTAATTTTCGTTTTGAACTATTATCTCACTGTAAAATTATTAATTTTCAATCAGTTTTTTATAGTTGCTAAACGACATGTTTCTTCAGACTGTTATTGTTATAACAGTAATAAATATACTTTTTTTAATTTCCCTTTTAAAAAGAGAAATCATTTAATACTTCATTGTTAAAATTTAACCAGCAGATAGCAAGCTATTGTTTTTCACTGGTTGAAATATTCAGTGAAAATAATACATATAACTAATGATCCTACGGATATATATTTAATATTTATATATTGAAGAGTTAGAACTTAAAATTTATCTTCTCTCTAATGTAAAGGATTTCCAGTAGCTTTGACCTTTTCTTTTGCCATGTTGTTGCCATTTTCTTGAATTTTTTTTATAATTATTGCGACAAAAAGTCTGAATTTTATTGGCAGTCATATCCCTCATCTATTTTTTTTTTGTTAAGTGTAAAAATGACAACAGCACAAAATTAAAAAAATTTCAGATTTTTTTCATTTTATCAAGATTTTACATAATATAATAAAATTAGAAAGCTATTGTATTCTCTATTTGTATAAAAATGTTTGGCAGTGACATTAGTTTAAAAAAAAATTATAACTGTTCTTGTAAAACCATTTTTATTTTGAGAAAATTTTCCATGTTTATTTTTTAAATTTGTTACCTCCGGAATCACTATTAAGTATTGGCCGGCCTCCGTAGCCGAGTGGTAGCGTCTCGGCTTTTCATCCTGAGGTCCCGGGTTCGAATCCCGGTCAGGCAT